>JAMQGT020013893.1:0-96354 GCA_024447675.2 Pterophyllum scalare
TCATTCCCTGTTCAAATGTTCAGTAGATATGCATCTACAAATATAGCATTTATTTGCAGCTGAATATCTGGCTTGTTTTCCCGATGAGCACATGCAATCTCCTTAAATCTCCTTTTTGCTCGGTTTTGCTCTCCACCAACTCCAAAATATTTGCCTCCTAAGCTCCAAAACGAAGCAGCTCGCTACAGACTTTATAGTTGTGCTGCTGCGCCACTTTCAGAGCACTGAGAATGAACAAAAGAAGCTGAAAACTCTGCAGAGCAGAGAGGAACAGATGGATGATAATTCTTGCAACAAATCAGGGATGGCTTATGAATACAAAAACAGTTATTTTCTTCTTTAAATTGAATAAATTCAGAAGGAGGCACAACTGAGCTCCAAAAGCAGACTCCTCCCCTGCATTCAGTTACATGCCCTGTATGTATCCTGGCAGCCATTTTGCTTTGATTTTTGCAAACTTCTCCCACAACTTCCTCTCACGTCTCGCTCTTTGGCTCTCTTTTTCCCCTTCTCTGTTTGTCTATTAAGGTCATGGTTGTCTTTGCATTAATATGCGGAGGGACCACCAGAGCTCAAAATTCCTCACCCGTCTCTGTCTGTTTTGCAGCTGAACCAACCGCCCAGTCTGCACTGTCTGGCCAGCTTTAGCTCTTTGTTCTTTCTGCCCAAAATGCCATGAAGTAATGGCTCTTGCCTTACAAAAATACATGTTCTACATGCCTTAAATAACATCAGTATCATCACTGTATGGTACAGCAATTCCACATATCTAACAATGGAAGTTTTATTTGATGAATGGCCTGTAGTGACATTCATTCAGCTACGTGAAGCATCATGCAAAAATCAGAGATTTAAGTTCAGTGATTTCTTTTCTCTTTAACTGTTTCATGTTTCCTTTCGAGTTTCAAAACTTCTCAATTACCATGCAAAAAAAAAAAAAAAACATTTTTCTTTCTTTATTTTCTATAAATTTTTAACTTGAAGTTGTCAGACTGTCCACTCTTTGAATTATTGTGGTTTAGTAATGATGCAAATAGATAAATACTCCCTTGCAGCACATTCGTAAATGATTAAACCTCTGATGAAAACTCTACTAGGTGTACAAGGCACAGTCAGTCTATCACAAAGCATACAGCGTTGTCACCACGGGCTGAAGATGGAAAAGTCGTCAGCACAACTGAGGGGGGTAAATTTTGCTGGCTGAATAGCCAGATCGCACCCGTAGATGTGCGAGTTGGCTGCAATGAGTGGGGCTCCAGGAGCAGCTGGGATTCTTGGTCTGCATCACTGTGTCACAGTTTCCTTCAGTTTTTGTAGAGTGAAGCTTAAAAATGGTGATCTATAAACTGAAGCAAATGTGCTTCAACTTCAACTAAATATAACATCTAGTGATGATTTTTTGGGGGCTTATTTCACGTTCTTTCTGGATTAGGAACTGGATGTTAAGGGTTAATATATAAATTGGTATTTAAGCAGCATGGAGGATCAAGATGCATTTAAGCTGCATTATGGGAAGTGTAGGGAAATATATTTCACTGGATATGTCTGAACAAGCAGTTTCTGCAGGCTTTCTATTTTCCCTGCAACAAAGACTTCTAATTATTTGCAGATTATAAAACTTTATTCTCTTCAAATGCTTTGGAAAAGCACGCTTCTGATCTATTTTTGGCAAAACATATCCACCTTCTTTGATTCCAACAGAGCAAATCAGTCAATCAAGAGAACAAAAAAATTACAGAATAATAATCAAATGTTAAACACTGCTAGTCATGCAACCAGCCCAGTTAACAAAAGAAGAACACTGGTGTGATTACTGCTTTCAAAGCTTTCGCTGATTTGCGTACGAGTGATTAATTCCCACTAGTGTCACTGCATCCCAAGGGCCGCTGCTGAAGTGGTGTTTACTTAAAGACCTAGTTTCATGGCGATATGATGTCTCACTTCCTCAAGCAGAACTGTGTCAGTCTGCAAACGCTTCGATTTGAAGAGAAGCAGCAGGGAATTGAGGTTAATACATTCTTATTGTATCACCATTACACAAAAAAGTAATATTGAGAATTAATTTAAAAGATTTTGTGGGTAATGGGAATCAAATGGTCACCAACTACAACCAATGCTAACTAAGTGCCATAAAACTGCACATACAGCACACCTTACTCGTGCCAATATACATGTCAGGATTTCAAGTGAGTACAGAGACCACTCAGCTATGTTTACTGAATATTTACTCAGTTATATAATCCCCTGAATTAGATTTTCTTCTCCTAATCGCAGTTAACAAAGAAGTTTGTTTATGAATGCAAGCTTTGTTCTGTCAGATGAGTGGCTCCCTCCCCGACAATGACACCTCCCCATTAAGGTTTTGTTTATTTCCTGAAATGATTATGAAAAGCGTCACCTTATACGTTCAGCTTCTCTGAGGTTCAGGTGCTTACAGACATCTGCCACTGAATGGAGGGTATTTTCAGGGGATGAAAGTCCTTTCATCTGTCAACCTTTCCTTTCCCCAGCCTCTTCATTTCCTCTTGACTTTCCACTGAGCACATATCTCATCTGTCAAACAACCAATGACATTTGTTTGTCTCATTTCCCAAAAGCAGAGCGTAGAGGACAGATGGCAAATGCAGTACAGCCTCTTCCAAGTTTGGGTTCATTGTTACAGAACTTCACTTCAGAAGTTCACTAAAATATTTACCAGATAGTCTGACATCATGGGGAATACATTTATTTTTATTTTTTGCCCTTAGTAAAATAATAATTTGAAAAAAACTATTCTCATGCCTATGTGTTAAATATTATGCTAGTTGGGATGCTGGAAATGAAATTGCGGGGGGGGGGGGGTCAGTTACTGCACCAAATGTCACTATTGCTACACAGGGAAGAAATAAGTTTGCCAAAAACAAACAGATGACTATTTTTACACTTTAAATATAATCTATAGTAAATACTCAATTTCAGATGTGCTGGCAGGCAGATATATTTGGACACAGCATGGCCAGTCTTTTGAGCTATGCTAAGATACTATAAATTAACCAGCTGGCTGTAACCACAGACGTGAGACATCAATACTCTCAAACTGTCAAAGAGAACTGAAATTTCTATCTAAGTGAATAACTGGATGACCTCTTCTTGTTGCCCATCTGGAGATTCTCAGGCTATTTTTCCCACGTTTTCCTGTTCCCGCTGCAGGCGTCAGAAGCCCAGGCTTGGTTCTGCAAGCTGAGTCTTTACTTACAAGATCAAACAGTGTATCTTTACTCTAAAGTGCCACACTAAAGGCATAAAACACGTAAAAGAGAACAAAACGAAACTGCGCAGTCATATTGTGCCTTTGTGCAGATCATCTTAGCAGAGAAGAGTTGCTGCAAATCAAAGATTAAAGACAAGCCTCTCTGGATCAGGGATCGCAATCAAGCCTAAAATGGATCCCAGAGGGTAAGATCAGAGGCCCCAGGGACGGACATCAAACTTAATCCTACTACTCAATCTTGAACTCAAACAAGACAGTTTAAAAAGCATCAGAAAGAAAAGGCTTATTCGGATGGAAAATGATAGGCGCCTATTGGAACAGCTAATAGCTCTGGGATGTACACTGAGTAAATGGAACAAACATTCTCAATGATAAATCAGGTTAGGTGGGAGGAAATTTAAGAAAAAAAAAGGTTGACAGAAATATCCCTGCTACAGCAACCACATTAAAGACACAGCACAGTCATTGCAACAGAGGCTCAGGGGGAATCTCATCCCCGCATGATCCAATAAGACTTCAAATTGAAGATAACACAACACATACACACCCTGAAAGACATTCACTTTTAATGGATGCAAACTACTACAGTTATGTCTATAGCATTTTTACAACCATCATAGCAAAAATCGTTAACAGATATGGAAACACATTTCCAAGAAACCAACCGTTTCCCTCAGGCAATACATACGCCACATAAATCCTGTACTGTACTATATCACTGCTATTGACGCGTTCTGCCTGGGGAGAAGAAATCCACAATGCCAAGGACGACCATTTAAAATGGGCTGTCAGATGAGCAACTGTGCAAAAATGTATGTGCAACACAAAGCAGTGGAAAAAATAAAAAGCCAGTTGCAGTGCTCACGCCTGCAGGGCTCTGGGGCACAATAGCCTATTTTGCTAAGCCTTATTAAGGAGTAAACTATATGCATATGATTTCAGATGATACAAAAGCTGCAGAAAAATGGGAGCGAACGATAAACCATTATCAAACATTTTTTCTTCGGGCTGTATGAGTGAGTGTGAATGAGAGGGGATTACAGCTAGCGCACGCCTCGCGCGCATGTGACTGTGCACATGTAGAGAAACAGCACGAGTGGATCTATAATTACCTCTGACTAAATTTATGACGAGGTGCAACTGTGTGATTAAATTCCAAAGTGTTACAATCTACTTAACACTCATGTAAACACACTGCTGTTGCACGTGTGTGAGTCCTAAAGTGCGTTTGAGTGTGTGAACGTGTGTGGTCCAAGTATGACTCACACTGTGGGGACATAAAAGTTTTTATGAAGCTTTTTTAAGGGGACAAAAAGAATGTACATTTTAAGTTGAAGACATGTTTTAAGGTTGAGTTTATAAAGCAGTTGTTACAGATTTTGGTAAGTGCTCTGAAGACGGAGAGAGAGCAAGAATATTCCAGTCCGCTGCATTCAGCTGCAATCTTACACGTCTGACAGAGAGCAATATTTACTATGAAAGTATGTAGGCAGCAAATATATACCTGTATTGACTACAGAAACTCACTAAGCAATCTTTTTCTGTCTCCAGATGTCTCGGTGGGGTCAACAACATGCTGAGCTCTGATAACTAAATCTGCACACTGTAAAAAACAAACAAAGGAATCTCGCCCTTGATTTCTGTGTCATTCCCAGTTACTGTTTCCCTTCTTTTACTGTCACCGTCACCAAGTCACAACATCCCTTACCACTGCTGTCCTGACGACACACAGCTATATCGGTAATCACACATTATTCCATTTAATCTCTCTTGAGAATGGCAAATTGCTGTATATAGCAAAAGTGAAACTTCTTCCTCCTTTTTGGAGCTCTGGAGACAGCCTGCATGCTTTTCTCTCTTCCTGTCTGTCTTTATATGGAACTGACAGTCAGCCATCCATGCCTTTTCTGCAGGAAAATGCAGCCTTAGATTCTTCACTCTTATTGTTCAGTATAGAGACCCCATTTCATTCCAAATAAAATATAAATGCATTCTTCTGTAAAGCATTTAATTTAGCCTTCTTCTTAATGGGTTGTAAAAATTGTACATATATATATATATAAAATGCAGGGATTAACACATTTCAAGCTCTAGAGGTACATAGCAAGCAGCAATCTCTAATCCTGCCCCTGCAGAAAAAATCTGTGAAAATTCTGAGTTCTTATTATTGTTCTGTTTTATGCTAAATATATAAATACAGAATGTCCATCAGCACATTCAGTATGTTCATTTTAATGCAGAGGGGGAAAATGACATCATGAAATGTCAAGTCCTGTTAGTGAACACAAAGAGAAAAGAAAATAGCAATGCAAAAAAAAATTAACTAGAAAAAAATTCATTGTGACAGAAAAATGTGGTTTTATTTATATTAGCGTAAACAGTTTATTTCTGTTTGAATTACCTTTATCTAAAATAATAGCATGCTGAAGACTAGAGAGGTTCTTCAGACTAATTTCCTATTGTTCAGCAGAGCAGCCTTAACCTGAGCCACACACACACACACACACACACACACACACACACACACACACACACACACACACACACATGCAAACCACTTCCACTAGTTTCATTGCTTTTAGCCATCTGTTCTTCTCACTATGAATATGAATGTCTCTCTTAATTACGACAATTTCACTAACATATGCGGGATGAAGCAAACTACTTCAAAAAGTTCAAAGAAAATGTTGGAAGTTTTGAGAGATGGTAAAAAAATATATATATCAGCCTTGACTGGAGGTAGCAGATAATGAAATGCCTGAGTGCTGCTGCCTGAACAGAACTGCCTGGAATGAAACCAAGCCCACATAAAGTTCCCAGATCATGCACAGACATGAGCGAGAAGATTTTTATTGTGCCTGAATAACAGATCTAATTACATTACTGAGAATGGAAAGGAGGCAGCTTTGCTATACGTGCATCTTTGCTGCAAAATCATTTGTATACTATCAGTCGCTCCAAGATTTCCTTCCTTTGAGCATATTTCCATGTCCTTCATACATCAGTATACCTTTTGAGTCTTCAGTGTGACCTAAGCTTGAGTGACACGTAGGTCACACACTGCATGCCGAATATCTGCAAGAGCGATCAAAGGAAGTTTTTGGATTATACTTTTACTTCTAATGTGTTTCCTGCATTCGCAGACCTAATTCACAAAGTTGTTGCTAAATGTGATGCAAAATCGCAGTGTTTTTTTTTTGTTTTTACTGCAGTTCAAAGAAGTGCTGAAAACAAAACTCTTGTATTTCATGTGCAAATCGCATGGTTCACTTTTCTTCCTTACCCTCAGCGAATGTTTTCACTTGCAGAAATGATCAGAACCAGAGAGCTGAGGGGAAACTGACACTTCTGACTTCATAAATAAGAAAACTGACTTCAAAATATTCCACTAATATTTATAATGATCTCAATCAAATAAAAAAATATATATAGCCTCAGAACAGACTATTTCTCAAAACTATGTTGTGTTTAACTCCACGCTCTAAGATAAGCACAGTTATCGTTTCAGAATCTGTGTTTTCAGCTGCCTGAAAAGCTTTGATTTTCCAAATTACTATGATAGTAGAAGAGCGAAGATGTGTGTGTGTGTGTGTGTGTGTGTGTGTGTGTGTGTGTGTGTGTGTGTGTGTGTGTGTGTGTGTGTGTGTGTGTGTGTGGGTGCAAATCTATCAATCCCGTTGCTTTGAGGACATTTTGTCAGGTGTGCACAGTATCAAAGAGTAAAAAAATGCCTCGAGATCAGAGCACAGTTTCTTCAAAGTGATGGATGCAGGGACTGTCTCGACAAACAGAGACACAAATACTTCATCAAAACCTGCTGTCATGCAGTAGAGGTTACCACAAACTGTGCACACTGAAAACTAGGCTAACTCCAAGTTGCTGGTCTAAAAATAACTGATGAGATCATTATTTAAGGGTGTCTTTCATTTTTCTTTTACACCTTTTAAATAAAACAGAAATACGGGCTTCTGTGCAAAAGCTCGGCCGTTTTGTCTGAACTGCTTGTGCGTTCACTTGGCGAAAGGCCTGAGTGTTTTATCACAGCACACATTCTTTGTCCACAGTGGCTGAAGGTATTTTTCTGCACATGTCCTGCTGGCTTCACACATTAACACACTCATCCACAGACATAAAACCTTCCATAGGTTTGCAGAGGTGGAGAGAGTCACCCGGTCTCCCATTTCATCTGTCTGATACCATTATCATTATCTGTGCTATGCTCATGGCAACCATTTAGAGCCCAGGAAGAGTACAGCCAGCAAAGAACACTGCAAATTGGCCCACTATTAACTAATCAGTGGATGAATGTACATTGATGTGCCTGGTGTTGTGCTCTGTTACTATTACAGTCAGCATCATAATAGTCCATTAGCACCATCCAAATGAAGTTTCATTGTGTAGATGTGCTTGTCCAAAGTGCTTCCACCACGCTACTCAATCTACAGAATCCTCACTCTAACTGAAATCAAACTGATGGAAATTTTATAATTACTTGAGTAATTACCCAGTTCTTTAATTTCATCGTAAGTGATGTATACCTGTGTTACAAGTTGCACATTATTCCTTCAATTTGATTTCACTTAACGGGTAGAGTCTTAGTCTTGTTAGGCTGCATGTATTATCAACTTTTTTGTGAACATTTGTGCTTTTAGATAGATAGATAGATAGATAGATAGATAGATAGATAGATAGATAGATAGATAGATAGATAGATAGATAGATAGATAGATAGATAGATAGATAGATAGATAGATAGATAGATAGATAGATAGATAGATAGATAGATAGATAGATAGACTTTCTATTAAAAACAAATATAGTGTGAGGGTTTGACTGAGGTTTGAATCCATTTTTCCCAAACCCATGCAGTCATTTCAACAACAAAATCATGTCTATTTTTAAAGCAGTGCCACCTACACATCATGGCCATTCAGTGCTTTTGCTACATTTTTTTATATTTTCTGAATGATTTCTTTATATTATGTACTGCAGATGATGAGCTCCCCCACATTTTTACACTGAGACACATTATACTTTTTATAAATGCTGAATTATTATCCCACACAGTCGTCCAAAGATTGGTGAGCCATCTTTACTCTATAAAGACTAGGCTTGGGATGCAGAAGGTCTAAGGTGTGATCACTTAACCTGTTTTTTGTTTTGTTTTTTCTATAAAGGCCCTTTTATGGCCACTTTAAAATACAGTTTAAAGTAAAATTACATCAACAGAAAAACATTGCCCCTTCACATCTTTAGAGCCAGCTCAGACTGAAGAAAGATGGTGACAGATGGGCTGATCCCAGGCCTGCTCTGTCATCTAGGTGACTTACAGTGCTCTGTATTCCCTCCCTCCATCTGCAGCTCATAATTCATATCTTTAAAGATAACTTTAGCCTTTTTTTTCATTCCAGAGAAATAAATTTAATAAATAAATAAAAACCATGCACACATTCTTCCACACTCATGAAGTGAGGACCTTTCACAGGAGGTGCCTAACGCTCAAAACCTTTCAGTCCTTAAATCCTTAAAACAGCCGTCTCACTTCTTACTACTTTTTTAATGTAATATTTATTACACACAATTCTGCTCAAAGAAGAAGAACAAAATCAGTGTAGGCCCTCCCTCTTTCTCTTCATTATCCATTGCTTAAACGTCTAAATCAGCATAGATTAAGATGTATAAATAGTCATTAACTGAATATCGCAAACTTTGAAAGCCTCATAGCCACATACAGTACAGATCCCCTTAGGATAGCTATGCCTTTTGTTCTAAATTGCCACTTGCACCAGTGTGCACAGAGAGGAAACACACAGCAGCTGAGGGCTATGGGAAAGCAATTAAAGAAGTATTTTGCTGCTGGACTTCAGCTGAAAGGCATTAACAACAATTCCCTTCTGGGCAAAGTGTTCCCAGTATGGTCTGTTGGGTCAGGGAGTGGGCTGTATCTGGATGCTACAAACTGTACACAGACGGAGAGACACAAAATGAGAGGGATGGGTGCTGTTATTGTGAGCACACAATTAAGCCGGCAGGATTTCTAAAATAGCAGCGCCAGTACTCCAACAGACCTTCAATATTTTGACCTGAGGGTAAAAATGTAAAGAAATGAAAAGAGGAAGCAATAAAAGGCGTAATGGGAGAGCGTGAGGTAGGGTAAATGAGCAACCATTACAGTACAAATTCAATTAACATCAGGAGCAATCACAGGCTGAATGAAAAAGACCAGTGACAAAGAAGACTACAGATAAAGCAGCTAGTGTGATCATAGAGGTTTTGAAGATCAGAGCGATTGTGCTGCAAATTGATTTCTCTTTATACAACAAGTCCCTAAAGTCTCATTCTAAAGCCCTCTCAGGCTCAAAAGGAGTCAGCCAGGGCTACAGCTCCACCTCCCTGTTACTGTACTAACACCAAGGTTCTTCATGGTACTATCATCTTGGTGTGTGGCTGCCAGCCTACACCGGAGTTTGTGGAGGTCAAGGAGGCAGAGAGGACACCAAAGTGTGATAACAACCTAAAGATCACTTGTGAAGCTGGAAAAAGCCAGTGTGTGTCGTTTGACTGACATTATGTAGGAAGTGATATGTGCAAGATCAGAAACGTCCTTCTGCTTCTGAATACCACATTTGAATTCACCTTAGAGCTGCAGCTCCGCCATGGCTTCTACAGAAAATGACCACACAGCCCAAAAAGAAACTGAATGTGTTAGGGAAAAGGAGAAAATCATTGACTACACCCTCCAAAGTGTGCATAACTGCTGTCTTTTGTGCCACCAATCAATCACGGAAGCCTTAATAGAGGGTGATTACACCTAGCATTACAGCCGGTCCTGAGAGAAGTAGGAAGCATGAGCCAAAATGAGAAAGAAAAAGAGCTGAATAGCAAAGGAAATTATTGAATGGTCTGGTAGTCTAGGGATATTGTAATAAGTCAGAATTACCAGTGTCTCACAGCACACACAGAGCTGCCCAGAAAAGGAAAAACAAGCTACATTAATTGCTGCCAAAGCCATTTGCCTTTGCTTTCAGTCTAGATATTTCTTTGGATCTCAAAATTATTTTTGTATGTCTTCTGTTCACAGTGACTGGGTTTGTTTTGTTTTGTTTTTTTCATTGTCAAAACCTTTCATTAGACTGTTCCTCCTGGAACCCTCTCTCTGCTAATGAATGGGTCTTATCATCCAACATGTCACTTCATTGCATGCCAAAAAAAAAAAAATCTTCCTCCTTATCTTTCCAGTTCTCAGTGGGCAGCTTTAAAGCTTTATTTACATAGCACCAATTCACAAGAACAGTCACCTGAAGGGCCCTGATGAGCTTAGCATAGCATAAAGGCAAGGAACATGGGGAAATAGCTGACTTGAGTCTGTCCAAACTTGCCAAAGTCTGCCTGCCAGTACCTCTAAAGCTAAAGAATATGTTATATTCTATATGTTAAACCTTACAAAAACCTGAGTAAAAAGGAAATGTGGGTTTCCGGGGTGAGTGTTATCGATCGCCTTTAGACAGGCCCATGCTTGCTGGTTCATCTGAGTTCAGGGGTCTCCTTGTTCTAGCTTCATATTGAGTTTCCAAACACGAGTGTGGCATCAATCCCCTCCTTGAAGAGACTGCTAATATGCATATTTTCTAAAAATGTCAAGCTAGTTTTCTTAATGACCTTATCATGATTTCTCACAGCTTTTATGTAGGGCAACTTCTCATTAATAAAAAGCTCACCGTCTATGCCACCTCCTTGACAGATTGCAGCCACATATGCAGGCAGATGCAGCACTGCTTCGTGAGAGGGGCCACTGCGTCACTCTAAATGTCAGCGTTTGTGGGGAAAAGAAAAAAGGCATGAGCATATCTGGAGTGATAATCTGGATACCCGTGTGCCTGGTAAACAGAAAAGAAATATCTGTAGTGAAGGAATACTAAAGGGTGCATAGCATCATGAGAGATTCTGCTCAATTAGAAAGATTACAAAAAGTAAGTGTGTCTCCGAAGCAAACTAATGGTGTTGTGTGTGTCAGCAACGTCCACTTATTTGCACTTGGTGGTTACACTTCTCCTCAACACAATCAGAGGCTGATGGTAAGGCAGTGAAAACTCTCAGGAAGCGTTTTCCAAGCGAACATTGAAGTGAGAAGGTGAAAGGATAGAGAGAAAAGGTGGTGCACACTGGAGTTCAGAGATGGGCGAAAGACACGCAAGAATTGAGAATGCAATTATGTTTGAAGGACAAAGAGTTAAAGGACAGAGCAGCATCAGAGGACAGAGATGAAGAGAGGACAGGAAAGACAGACAAAGGGAAATCAAATAAGTTGAGGCAGGCTGGCGTGTCAGCGTGGCCTCTGACAGAGACAGGAAGAGGCAAAAGAGAAGAATAAAAAGAAACGGGAGAAGAATGAGATGGAAGTACGCGTGAACAAAAATGATAAGTGGAGGAGAGGAAAGATGACGTTATAAACATAATTTTGCTATCCCAGCAAATGAAAAGCAGATACCAGATTGATAAAGAAGATAAAACAGTGAATCTGTCTTTTTTCTTTTTTCTTTTTTTTGCTATGCCTTTTTTTCTGATGACAGCAGAAAATAAAAGCATATGAACATCAGCATACTAATTATACATTACATAGTCGTCTCTGTTCCTTCTACTGTCAAAGTCATCCAGAAACACAGAGAAGGGTCAACCTAATTTTTATGTAAAAGACTCAATCACATCATTTCTGTATTGGTTGACCTTATGGTTTCCCTCAGAATGAATGCTTTGTGTCTAGTTATTAATAGTGATGTTCAAAGCAAATGAGTTTCTTAGAAGCTTTAAACATTCAAGGGAGAACTTGATAACTGCTGTTTGGAAGTATTTACTTGTTAAGGGCAGCACAAATAGAAGAGTTTAGATATTTAATGGAGTTGACAGCTTATGTAGCCTGCAGGGAATTTGGAAGCCTTTTTAAACATTGAATTTGCATTAAAAGCCCAATTTAACAGCTGAAAGGGGCTTTAATCAGTCCTTAGCACAGACTAAGCACTATTTGATAATGAGCTACCTTACCATTTAAAAACGGCTATCTTTAAGTTAAATAAGCTCTTTTATTGTAAGATTGTGTTTATCTTACAGGAAACTTGTAAGATTAAAAAAAAAAAACAACTGTAAACACAAATAAAAAGGTGCTCCTTGGCTTGGCTAAACATAAATTTATGATTTTGAATAGGAGACTTCAGGTAATAATGGAGTACATTTTGACACAAGCCATAAAGAGTCCTGAGTGGTGCTGCTGCAAATTGAATTCAGGTATTAGAGGGGCAGGACACATCTAAAGCCAGAGAAGGCACAAAGACATTCTGAACCTCCAGAAGTGGATATAACCATATATTTGTCTTTGTCACAAATACACACTCTACACTTGCCCATGCACAAACCTCTGTTTACTAAGTCGGCAGCTATTTGCTCTATTCTAGCACCACCTATTGATACTACTTCAGCTGTTCAGCACGAGTGCTGTAGGTGCAGCACTACTGCGTGGTTCTGTTTCATTAGCGACCAAGCTGAACTGTAAACCTTTTCCTCTCTCATTCGTGCCATGCCCATGCTCGCTTTTCCGGGAGTTTCACTGAGTTCAGTCTCAAATCACATGCATGCAAATGTTTCAAGCTTTTGTTATGCAAAAACTACTCATCCAGCCACCTGCACTTGGTAAACAGCTTAATGGGGTGGAGATAACTGAAACAGATGACTGTGAAATTAAATTTTACGACAGCAGATCCTCTTGTCTGCATGGAAATACAAGAATAACAACATTTGCCTCAGTAAAGTTCATATAAGACTCATGCCGTGAACTGAGTGCGGAGTAACATGAGAAATGGGAAGAGCTGCAGCTGTGCTGCACATATTGTGGCACTTAACTTTTATCGCATCACACAACCAGTCCGGCTTCGCCAATAGTTTCACCTAAGTCAAATTTAGTACCTCGCTACTCTATAAATATCTTAATCTTTTTACACAGTGCCAGCCATGTACTGAAAAGTACAGCCCCAGGAGCATTAAATTAAGAAATAAAGACCAACCTCCGTTTCTGACAACGCAGTTTCACTTATGTAACTGAAAAGGTCCTTGGATCGGGCTTGATGGGAACTCTAAATTCTAATGGGTGACACTCTGAGCATCACCTGGCTAAGTAGTTAATTGCCTGACAGCAAAATTGTCCACAATTTCCAACTGGCCTAAGCATGGGGTGGTCACGGGGGTGGGGGGCACACTAACGATTCTGGACTAGAATCATGTTAACTCACTCTGAATCCTAACAGTATTTTTTGTTCAGGTCAAGTATATTAATGGGGACGGGGGAGACAGAGACACTTTTAAGGCCATTGTATGCATTAAGTGTTATTAGGTTGATTAACAGTAATGAATAATAACAGTGATTGGTCTCAATACATGACTCTCTCTCTCTCTCTCTCTCTCTGTGTGTGTGTGTATGTGTGAAACAGAGAGAGAGAGTAAGCGAGAGAGCACAGCCATTTATAAATGGTGTTTTCCCACAAAAGCAGAAAAGGCTGCATAAATGTGCACCATCTCCATCCATCCATCCAGGAGCGAGTGTGCCTCATGTTCATCTAGGTTATCTCAAGGCCAGGGTGTAACACCATCCATCCATCCATCCTTTTACATACTTTTATGTGTAAATCTTTACCAAAAGTTTTGCCAAAAAGAAATTTAAGATCACGTAAATGAAGCAGTGAAGACATTTTTTATTCCAAAGGCCATGCTTTTGCTTTTTCAGCTTTCTTGTTTTTCAGACCTTTCAGTCTTCAAACGGGGGCGCACAAACAAACAAATTTGGCGGTTGCTTGCCCACTTGTCCGTCTCCAACCACACAGATAGGACAGACAGGCAGTGTGCGGAATGATGAATAAAGAACTTATCTCGAGGACTCAGAAAGCAGCCAGACACATTTCCAACCCAGCCCAATTCACTACAGGGCACCACATATCTCAGCCTGCCTGTCCACACGTATCTCTTCACTGCCGTCTCTCTCAATCTGTGCCGTCTCTCTCTCTCTCTCTCTCTCTGTCTCTCTCTCTCTCTCTGTCTCTCTCTCTCTCTCTCTGTCTCTCTCTCTCTCTCTCTCTCTCTCTCTCTGACAGCCAATGTGTTTGTTTCTATTCCTGTCTTACTCTGTACTGCGCACTGTGTATATCAAAGCTGTATATGCTGAGAAACACACACATCAGCTCACTGAAGCCACTCAGCATTGCCTCTAATAAAACCCACGCTTTTTCTTCAATCACGATTATGAAAAGACAAAGGAATCCCCAGAAGAAGAATCCCAATTTAGCTGCAGACCTCTTCATACAGCCACTTCAGTTACTGCGCTTTTTCTGACACTATTGGAAAGGTTCAGTAGCGACTTTGGCTTAATTGTAACAGGACTTGTGGGCCGCTGTATCCGTGAAGGAATTCCTGTTTTACCCTTGCATAAATTTGCTAATATAAATTAGGAAAAATGCAAGAGGCTTTAAAAAAAACTGTGTAACAGTCTCAGAGGAGGACAGATGAGAAGAAGGAAGCCTTTGGTGGAATTGCCTCATGAAACTATAACTCCTAGTCAGCAGTCCTTTCTGAAAGTAAAAATGTAGACACTGTGGTCTTCTGGTGCGGTTAATTCAGCAAGTGTTTCTTATTTCCCTTTTGGACAAATGTTATTTTTTTTAATGCTCGTTACAGTGTGTGTTCACAAGTGGGGTGGATTGACTGCGGGGAACGTGCCTCTCCATTTTTGCTCTCTTAATTTGTCTGAAGAGAAGCGGGATCCTGTATGGATACAGCGGTGTCACGCGCGAGTGGATGTATAAAAGTCGGGATTGTGCATGTCTGACGTAAAAGATCCGTCTGCAAAACACTTCGTCACATCTATCTGGCTGCAAATAGGAAGACACGTCCAGAGGAGCTGCCTTATGTACGCCGTTTGTACTTGAGCAATGAAAATCCCTTTATAAATTGGCAATGAGTCACCAAAGGGCACCCAATCTGAAGAAGCTGACTGTGGTATTTTTGTGCATTACCCTATATTAATTTAGAATTTGCGCCGGGGAAGCCCAGATTTTTCTTCATGGGTTCATGCATGAAATCGTTACAACAGACTATCCTAGCTGACGAAGACTCTTTTCAGCCTGTTATTGAATTTTTCAATCATTTAAAACAGAAACAGGCAAGTGCACAAAGCAAGATATGTTGTTTACATTTTTGCATTATCTGTATCTGTACTTTACCTTTGCCCTTTGCTTAAAATAATCCCCATCTAATCGGTTTATTCTTATTATTTTTTTTGTAATCCCTCCACAACCTGTATACTAAAAATGAATTTACAACGTAAACGCACGTAAAGCAAATCCAATTCACATTACATCAACAGCAAAGCACATCGCAGATTCCTCCATCAGTACAATTAAAATGAGGCGTGAAATTAGTCCAAAAAAACCGCATGTAAACTGAGTGACTAAACCCAGATCTTATCCTCTTTGCTCACCAACCTTTGCGCTTTTTCCGAGAGCAACTTGGGGGGGGAACTTATCTAAGGAAAAACCTGCCCGTGACTTACCTCACTTCAACAGATTGTAGACTGCAGCCCCAGTGAAACAATTAAATACTGAAGAGATCACAGACGTCGTTCTCAGAGAAGTCCCTCCACCGAGAATGACTCCCAGGTTTAGCGCTCCTATTTAACGCAGCGCCAATTGAAACTTTTCTCTCTTTTTTTCAAATCCACGGATATAAAACCCATTACAGAATCAATCAAATGTTACTACAGCTTTGCCCAGATGTCTGCATTTTAATTATGAAGAAGAATTAATGACCTGCGGTGCGCGCGGGAGAGGAGAGGAAAGGAGCGTGGAGCAGGACGCCGGTCTGTTGCGGTGACAGTTGACTGCCCGGTAATCCAAGTGCGTCTAACAGCCTCCCGCTTACGCGGACGAGCGTGTGGTGGGAGCTCCTCCTCGCCTGCTTACCTCCGTCTCTGTGTTAAAGACACACGCAGCGAGGAGAAGCCTCTTCACAGCGTGTGCGCGCTCGGTTCGGACACTCGTATTGAAAGAAACGCTATAAAGAAAATCATAAGGGTAGTCGCCAATGAAACGCCTTGTTGGAGTTAAAGCATTTTTCTACTCCCCCTTTTCACTATGTAATGTCTAACATTATAAAGATAATACTCAGCAGCTGTTTTTTTTGTTTGTTTTTTAGTTAATATGTGTTTTCTGTCACCAATCTCTTGTAATAGGTACTTATGACATGATACAGTATATGACCAACCATCATGGCGATTGCAGATAACCTTAGGATAACCCCTCCAGGCATGTCATGGGGAATAGGGTAATGCTTTAAATTTAGATTCAATCTAATTTAAACATTTTTTCTACCTAAATGTTTAATACATGCACTATATTCATTATGTTAAGTTTTGCAACTGATTTCACTGAGAAATCAGTTCCAGAGTAGATCAGGGGCACTGGAGCACAGAGGTACCCTTTTATAGAGCAATCTGAGTTAAAAACAAACAAACAAACAAACAAAAAACCCCAGAAACAACACAAAACTTGTTCTGGTTTGAATGTGCCAAAAGTTTTGAACATGTACAGAAATCTTGCTGAAACACATTTGAACTACTGAAGTTCAGGGGTTGTATAAAATAAAATTAAAATCCATCTTTCACTGATGTGAACAGATGGGGAAAGATTTTTTTCCCTATGCATAATACACACAAGAGAGGACAAAAGAAAAAATCATGCCTGTATGCACGCTGACGCACCGCGGATGATAAGAAAAGTTGATCTATAGAAGGATAAATATTGAAAGTAATACAGAAGGGGGAGGGGAGCCTAATGGCATATTTTTTTAAAACCTGGTGTCTGAAAATGTGTCTTGCTTTGCAAAAAATAGAATAATTTTCACTTTAAATAGAAGCTGAGGGCAAAACCTCTGCATAAAGATTCACCAGAAAAAAAGTAAACTAAGGGTTTGATGATTCCTGTAGGACTACCAGACCTCCCCAATGTTCAAACAAAACCTAAGCTCATGCTCCACAGACTACTGCACTACTCCAGTCTACTACACTAGAGACAATGTGAAGAGTAATAAAGGAGTAAAGACTGAAAGCCTAGGAGTAACCTCGAAACAACGATCTACTTTTGCTAATCAGTCAGACTTCACTCAGGCATCAATTGTGAACCCTTCAAAATAATGTCATCACAATTCAGGCAGGATGAAAATGCCACAACACAACCTATTTTTAATAGTGGGATCATCTTTAATAACAGAGAAGAGAAGTGAACAAAGCTTTGTGTCATGACTGCAATGTCCTACAGTACTGTCCTCTTTAAGTTTCCATTGTGTAGTCATTGAGATCATGTTAATAACAATCAGCATGGGGATTAGACACAACACACTCTTCAAGTCGTATCAATTTTCGTCAGGACACCTGATGAGTTTTTAGGCGCTTGAGTCCAGTATTTGACCAGCATCTTTCTATTAATCCAGTCTGAAAGTTTTCTTTTTAATTTTTTTTTTAAGAAAGGTGTTTTTTTTTTTAATGAAGCAAACACAAAAGACAATGCAAATCACTGTGAGCATAAAGCACCCACCTAGCAAATGATTTCCCTATTTAAGGCACAGAGTTTGGTAGCATGGCTCGGCATTTTGATCGCCACAGGTGTTTAAAATAGAGAAAACCTGTGGCGCCAGCACCGTGAGAGCACTTAAAAACCCCACAATGTCTTCACATTTTCATATTGTTGTCCATCTGAGCCACAACTTTGTCTTTGCACTTAATTACAATGCAAACCAGATGTTTGTCTGCAATTCCTGTCATCACTGATTTGACATTCATCTCTCTTCATCTCGCCCACATGCGCACATGTGTGCACACAGAAAGCAGTGATGAACATGTAGCTGCATATTTATAACACATTACAACAGTGTAAGGCATGATGAGCCTGTCATCTCTAAAGCCACGCAATCTGCAAACAACCAGCGCTGCCTTCAATCCAGCAGAAAAGACAGAAGATCCACCCGGGAGAAGGAGAGGAGTGGACAAACACAATCTACTTGGGAATGTTTGTAATCTTCCGACGCTGAAAAAAAAAACATTTTCTTTTGTCAGCTACATTTTATATCCACATCTGCAGGCTTACATACATTAGATTAACCCTAAATCATTCTATGTGACAAAAATAAATGATGAAGGAAAAACTTAAATAGGGGAAAAAAATAGACAATTCATTTTTGGGTTGCCGGAGAAAGTTTTTGTTTTTCATTTTTCTCTTTTAAATGACTTTCTCCTCTTTTTCTATCCACCCCTAGATAAATGTCATTCCAAATGTACAACACCAGAGTTATACAAGAAATCCCTCCTGGCAGAATACCAGCTTTCCCTGGTCACATTTGAAGTCGTGCTGGCTGACGGTGCTGTGGCTAGAGGACACTTCCATGAAAAAGCAAGCCCTCTTCAGAGAATCTCATTATGGTCAGTCGTGGTGATGATGGACGGTGGAGGACGAATGATGAAAACGGAGCTGGAGTGAAGCTAGTTTCGTGGAATCCACTGTGACGTGAATCTAGAGGATAATGGTGCCGCAGTAAACACCATACGAGTTGGACGCCTGTGTTAGCAGAATCTGTGCATGTTTGTATTTAACATGATGTCAGCACATCCAATCCTGTTTGAATGAATGGAATTATTTTTTTTGTCTTGGACACACAGAATACCCCAGACGAAGGTGGAATGGTTATCAATCCTGCAACTTAAAGACTGCAGGGGATAATTACGCACAACAGAAAAGAAGTAGAGAAATATGTTATGTCACTTTCTTACATATAACGTTATGAGAAAAAGCACAGCTCGTGATTCGGTAGTTTGAAGAACCACCTTTAACAGCAATAACTTGAAGCAGCTGTTTTCTATATAACTTTATCAGTCTCTCACATCATTGTGGAGGAAATTTGTCCTGTTCTTCCTTTCTGTTGCTTCAGTTCACTGAGGTTTGCAGGCATTTGTTTAAGCACAGTTCTCTTAAGGACCCGTCACAACTTTTCAGTCAGGTGGTGGTCTGCACTGCTCAAAGTCCAGATCACCACCTGATGGAAAAGTTGTAACACTTTGATTCTTTTCTTTTGTGGTCATTTGCTTGTAGATTTGCTGCTGTGCTTGGGATCATTGTCCTGTTGTGTGACCCAGTTGTAGTCAAGCTTTAGCTGTTGAACAGACAACTTCACATTTGACTCTAGAATACTTTGGTATACAGAGGAGTTTATGGTCCTGTGGCTGCAAAACAAGCCCAAATCATCAGTCCTCCACCACCATGCTTGACAGTTGGTATGACGTGTTTGTGCATTATGGCCAAATACTTTTATACCAGAAGTCTTGTGGTTTGTTCAGATGCAGTTTTGCAAACCTTAGCCACACTGCCATGTTCTTTTTAGAGAAAAGAGACTTTCTTCTGGCAACTATTGCAAACAAGCCATGCATATTCAGACTTTTTCTAACTGTACCTAAACAACTGACATGCTAAATGAAGCCTGTGGACTCTGTTTGTTTGTTTTCAGTTGCTCTATGCATTGTGGGATCTGATCTTGGGGGTGAATTTGCTGGGATCTTCACTCCTGGGAAGATTGTAGCATTGTGTTAGCACACACCTGAATGCTCCAGACCCGCAAACTGCCAAAACATCAGCTTCTATAGACGTGCTCACATTTGCTGCAGATCAGTTAATCAAATGGTTTGATTAGCAGCAGTTTGCTGCTAGTTATACTCTTCATTCCTGTGGAAACAATAAGGGTGTACTGAGTTTTTTACAGGACTTTTTTACATGAAGAAGATCTGGGTGATGTCATCTCGTGATGCTTTTTGGAGTTGGTAACATGGGAATTCTGAGTGTTATTGAATTTATAAATGAAAGCTACTTTTAGCCATTCTCTTAGTCACAAGGATTCACAACAACAGGTAGCTCTGCATATTTTGATTTGGCTGATTTGCATACCAGATGCCCTTCCTGACACAACCCACAAGGCATTTATGTCTCCTCCTAGACTCAAACCAGGGATTTCACATGTGTGGAAGCAGACTGTGTGGAGCGTGGGGAAGTCAGGACCCAAATACAGGACACAACGCTGGTAAACAGGGGTAATAAAAAGCAAGCCTTTACTGCTGATACAAAAGTGTGACCATAAGGTCACCCAAGAGCCAGAACCAGCCCATCAGGCATTTTGGACCAGCCCACTGCCCATTTAACTCTGGGTGGCAGTGGCGCAGTGGGTAGGTGCTCACTTTGCAACTGCAGGGTCACTGGTTCGAGTCCCTGTCTGAGTGCATGCTGTTGTTGTGTCCCTGGGCAAGACACATAACCCACATTGCCTAACTGTGAATGTGTTTGGTGGTGGTCAGAGGGGCCATAGGTGCAAATTGGCAGCCACGCTTCTGTCAGACTGCCCCAGGGCAGCTGTGGCTACTTGAGTAGCTTACCACCAAGTGTGATTGAATAGTGCAAGGAATTGTAAAGCTTCTTTGAGTACCTTGAAAAGTGCTAACACGTTATTATTAAATAAAAATTTTAAACGAAGCTGTGACTAAACTGTAAGGATGGCATGTAATTCACACTCCTTACAGGTGGTAGTGGTAATGCACCATATTGTTGATTACCAACTGATTACCAACTCAAGAAGAAAAAGAAAGAAGAACGGCCACTTTACGACATTTTATGACATGCAGCACTGCCGTTTACACTGTTGGCGGGAGGCCAGACAGCAGTTTCTGATGAAAGCATGTCGCATTCAAAAGAGAAGAGATGTAAGGTGGACAGCGAAAATAGAAAATTTAATGACAACTGGACCGATAAGTATGCATATAAGCATGTATAAGTATAAGTAAATGTTGAAAATGTAGTGGTACTTTGTCTGAATTGTAGATTCAATAGGAGTAAGAGTCTCAAAAAATGTGTGGCCCACTGGAAAATAGCCTCATGACAATTTGGCCCATAGAAAAATGTAGTTGAATACCCCTGCCTTAGGCCAACTGGGGCATAAACAGGCTGAAGAGGACTGGGGTCAGCAGACACAAGTGAAACAACAGTCTTTGTTGTTTGTTTGTTGAGGATGCTCAGGTTGCGTAGGCTGGAACTGCACAGGGCTCACAGCTGACTCCTCCAATAACTGGAGCTGCTCAGCAGGGCACATTGCTGAGACCTGGAGCTGACACTGAGACTGTGGCCTGGCCATCCTCACCCTTGGAACAAGTTGGGTGCAGCACCTGGCTGGCCCATTGCCATTGTCACCATGGGCTCAGAGGAGGCCCAGGGTGAAGCAACCATCTCAAGGGAGGGCCACACAAGTGCATAGCACACAGTCTTTTTTTGTAGCCGGCTCAGAAACACAACACAAAATGTTGTTGTTGGCCTATCCTGAAACACAACATAAAACTTAATTTCTGCTGGCTCAGGAAATCCACAAACAGTCTTTAACGGAGCAGACTTAAAAACACAGAAAGTCCCTGGGCCAGGAACATGATTGACAGTCTGTGTTTTTTTTAACAGGCTGGAAAACATTACAAACAGTGAATTGGCTGGAAACACAACATGAAAAGTCACTCTTCGCTGCCAGCTCAGAAACAGAACATGATATTTTATTGTTCATGGATACAGAAAAACAACATTTACTGAGGGCCAGTTCATGTGCAGTAAACATAGTCTAATACTCTGCCAGCTCAGAAAAACAACTCAGGACCTGATTCTCTGTACTCACTGTACTGGTTCGGTCCCTGGCTAGGACTTGGGACAATGTCGACTGGTGTCCCACTTCCTTCGAGGAGAATGAGCTTGAGGAGTAGGGGCAGTGGATGCCTCCAACGGTGATGTTGAGCTGAGGGGGGTGGAGACCATAAATTCCAGAAACCAGGCAAATGATTCCAGTGGAGTCAGTGGCTGTAGGTCTCGGGCGCAGGACAGAGTTTCTGTTGCAGAGTGACACATTTCCCTCTCTCTGGAATCAGAGGCAAGAGAAGAGCTGACTGGCAGCACAGGCAATGAACTGACTGACTCTGGAACTGAAAAGGTGGTCTATGGAGAAAGACAGACAGTGACTGAACAAAGTCTTTTACCCAACTTGGCATTAACTCCATCTACTGGGTCCAGGAACAAGCCAAGTTCCAGAGCTTTTGTTCAAATTCCTCCATTTTCTCCACGTGGAATGCCATCAGCAACTTACCTCAGAAAATGAGAAGCTGGTAATGAAAACCCTAAACAATCTCAAAAGCTGGGTCCACTGGGTCCATTTTATCATGAGCCAAATGCAGGACACAAGTCAGGTAGACGGGGGTAACGAAAAGCAAGCCTTTATTGCGGCTGATACAAAAACATGAACATAAGGTAAGGACAGGGAAGACTATAACAACTGAAAACCTTAACTGGGAAAACACCAGGGTGAGGAAACAGAGACGCTAGGAACACTGGAGCTAGGAACATAGGAACAGGGAAGTGGACAGAACGTAACCTGGAAACACACACAAGAACAACATGATACAAGAGAGAAGACACAAGAGAGACGGAACATTTATACTTGGGACGACTAAACTCTAAAATCACTGGAACTAAGCAACAAAATTAAATATATTAAAGAATAAAACTCATGAAACAAAATAAATATTAAATAAACCAAGGATGAACTAGGAACAAACTAATGCACTACGGAATACATGAAGAAAGTATAATCATTAAATAAACCAGGGATCACAAATAAAAACAAACTAAACTAAACTTCAAAAGTGCAACAAACTCAACAACACTGGGTCACAGACCCTGGATCCTAACAGGAATCTTTTGCTTGTAAACCACTACACAATGGCACGATGCTGACTACCAAGACTATGTGAAGTACCCTCTGAAAGTCTACTAGGAGATGCAAATGCAGCACTATAGACAATCCCTACCACGACTATCACTAAAACCAATCAGTTGATGAATACCACGGCAGCAGATGCTTGGCTATAAGATGAAAAGCAATAAGGAGCAGTACCCTCCATGGAAGACGAGTAGAGGCTAAGATCAAGGCAGCACAGAGGGAAGTTACCCAGCTCTCAGAGTTGCAGAAAGGTGTGATGAAGAAAGCAGTGCCTAAGAAGTATAACAAGCTGTCATACCTGAGGCCTTAGAGACTGCCAAGCAAAGACTCACAGCCTTGGCTAACCGCTTGAAAAGGTATACCAGAGAGATAGAAGCCAGGAGAATAAACCAGATGTTTTCCACCAAACCATCCAAGGTATACTTCTCAGTGGCAGGGGAACAATATGAGAACAGCACACCCACCAAGGCTGGAAATGGAGCAATACTGGAAGAGGGTATGGGAGAAGGATACAACACACAACACCTCAGCTCAGTGGCTAGTGGATCTAAGAGCATACCACAGCAGCCTCCCTGAACAGGCTCCAGTAACCATCACATCACAGGATAGAGTCTCACATATGAAGAGCTGGACAGCGCCAGGCCCTGACATGACTCACACCTACTGGCTAAAGAAGCTAACTGCACTCCAGTGAGTGCCTGGCAGCAGAAATGAACCACCTGCTAGAGGCTGCAAGAAACACCTAAAATGGCTAACTGAATGCGGGATGGTCCTGATCCCAAAGAACCCCAGAAAGGACCAGTCTCATCAAACTAACAGCCCATAACCTACCTTAGTACAACATGAAAGCTCCTGTCAGGCATCATAGCAGCTAAGATGAGCAGGCATGTGGCTCAATACATGAAAGGAATTGGCAGGGATATAAGGGGAGCTAAACACAAGCTAGTGGTAGATAAAGCAGTCACTTGACTGTAAGACCAGACTGACCAACCTGTGCACTGCCGGGATTGACTAAAAGAAAGACTATGACTCGATGCCGTGCACATGGATCCTGGAGTGCCTAGAACTATACAAGATCAACAGGACCCTCAGAGCCTTCATTAAGAACTCAATGGAAATGTAGAGAACAACACGAGAGGCCAACTTCAAGCCTAATGCACAAGTCAACATCAAGTGCGGGATTTACCAAGGAGATGCTCTGTCCCCACTGCTGTTCTGCATAGGCCTAAATGCCCTCAGCCAGATCATTGATGAGACTGAGTACGGATACTGACTACGAAATGATGCAACCATCAGCCACCTCCTGTATATGGATGACATCAAGCTGTATGCCAGAAGTGAACAAGATATTGATTCATTGGTCCATACCACCAGGATCTACAGCAGTGACATCGGAATGTCATTCGGACTGGATAAGTGTAATCGGATGGTAACTAAGAGAGTAAAAGTGGTCAGAACTGAGGGAATTTCACAACCAGAAGGCAACATTGCAGATGCTGAGGACAGCTACAAGTACCTTAGAATCCCACAGGCAAGTGGGAACCATGAAGAGGCCACTAGGAAAACTGCAACCTCCAAGTACCTGCAGAGAGTAAGGCAAGTCCTAAGGAGTCAGCTGAATAGGAAGAACAAGACACCTACCCCCTGCCAGTTGTCAGCTACCCTGCTGGGATAATAAGCTGGCCAAAGGAAGTGATAGAAGCCACTGATGTCAAGACAAGAATGCTCTTTACCATGCATGGATGGTTTCACCCCAAATCCAGCACCCTGAGACTGTACGCTAAGTGGAAGGAAGAAGGCTGAGGACTAGTGAGTGTCAGAACCACCATCCTAGACGAAAAAACGAATACATCAGGAAGATGGTCACAAAGGATCATGTGCTTAGTGAGTACCTCAGGCAGCAGAAACCCGAGAAAGAAGAGGAGGAAGAACAGGAACCATCATGAAAGGACAGGCCTCTGCATGGCATGTACCACCGGCAGAGTGAAGAAGTGGCTGACATAGAAAAATCCTAGCAATGGCTGGACAAAGCTGGAATGACAAACAGCACAGAGGCACTAATCGTGACAGCACAGGAATAAGTTCTAAGCACAAGACTGATAGAAGCTGGGGTCTACCACACCAGGCAAGACCCCAGGTGCAGGCTGTGCAAAGATGCCCCTGAGACAATCCAGCACCTAACAGCAGGGTGCAAGATGCTAGCAGGCAGGGCATACATGGAATGCCATAACCAAGTGGTCGGCATAGTATACAGGAACATCTTTGCCAAGTATGACCTGGAAGTCCTGAGGTCAAAAAGGGACACACCCCCAAGGGTGGTTGAGAATGACAGAGCCAAGATCAATGAAATTAAATTAAATGCAAATTTATTTATATAGCACCAAATCACAACAAACAGTCGCCTCAAGGTGCTTTGTATTGTGGGTAAAGACCCTACAATAATACAGAGAAAACCCAACAGTCAAAACAACCCTCTATGAGCAAGCACTTGGTGACAGTGGGAAGGAAAAAACTCCCTTTTAATAGGAAGAAACCTCCGGCAGCACCAGGCTCAGGGAGGGGCAGTCATCTGCCACGACCGGTTGGGCTGAGGGGAGAGAGACAGGACAAAAGACATGCTGTGGAAGAGAGCCAGAGATTAATAATAATTAATGATTAAATGTAGAGTGGAGTATAAACAAGTAAATAAGGTGAATGAAAAGAAACAGTGCATTATGGGAACCCCCCAGCAGCCTAGGTCTATAGCAGCAAAACTAAGGGGTGATTCAGGGTCAGCTGATCTAGTCCTAACAATAAGCTTGGTCAAAAAGGAAAGTTTTAAGCCTAATCTTAAAAATAGAGAGGGTGTCTGTCTCCCGAATCCAAGCTGGGAGCTGGTTCCACAGAAGAGGGGCCTGAAAGCTGAAGGCTCTGCCTCCCATTCTACTTTTAAGTATCCTAGGAACCACAAATAAGCCAGCAGTCTGAGAGCAAAGTGCTCTATTTGGGTGATATGGGACTATAAGGTCTTTGAGCTAACAAGGGGCCTGATTATTCAAGAGCTTGTATGTGAGGAGACGTAATTTAAATTCTATTCTGGATTTAACAGGGAGCCAATGAAGAGAAGTCAATATGGGAGAAATATGCTCTCTCTTTCTAGTCCCTGTCAGTACTCTAGCTGCAGCATTTTAAATCAGCTGAAGGCATTTCACGGAGCTTTTAGGACAGCCTGATAATAATGAATTACAGTAGTCCAGCCTAGAAGTAATAAATGCATGGATTAGCTTTTCAGCATCAGTCTGAGAAAGGATGTTTCTAATTTTAGAAATATTGCTCAAATGCAAAAAAGTGGTCCTACATATTTGTTTAATATGTGCATTGAAGGACATGTCCTGGTCAAAAATGACTCCAAGATTTCTCACAGTGTTACTGGAGGCCAAAGTAATGCCATCCAGAGTAAGTATCTGGTTTGACACCATGCTTCTAAGATTTGTGGGGCCGAGTACAAGAACTTCAGTTTTATCTGAATTTAGAAGCAGGAAATTAGAGGTCATCCAGGCCTTTATGTCATTAAGACATTCCTGCAGTTTAACTAATTGATGTATGTCATCTGGCTTTATGGATAGATAAAGCTGAGTATCATATGCATAACAATGAAAATTTGTGCAATGCTTTCTAATAATACTGCCTAAGGAAACATGTATAATATAAATAGAATTGGTCCTAGCACAGAACACTGTGGAACTCCATAATTAACCTTAGTGTGTGAAGACGACTTCCTATTTACATGAACAAATTGGAGTCTATTAGATAAATTTGATTCAAACTGCTGCAGTGCAGTACCTTTAATACCTATGGTATGAGTCCACTATTAGAGAAGATTATTTGTAACCTTTACTAATACTGTTTCTGTACTGTGATGAATTCTGAAACCTGTCTGAAACTCTTCAAATAAACGTTCCTCTGCAGATGATCAAACTCTTTTTCCAGGCTAAATGAGTATCTTCTAATTTAGTGAGACGCCATTCCCTCTCCAGCTTATGGGTTATCTGCTTTAAGGTGTGCGTTTGTGAATTATACCACAGAGTCAGGCACTTCTGATTTGAAGCTTTCCTTTTCAGAGGAGCCACAGTATCCAAAGTCGTACGCAGTGAGGATGTAAAACTATTGATGAGATAATCTACCTCACTGGGAGCAGAGTTTAGGTAGCTGCTCTGTACTGTGTTGGTACATGGCACTGAAGAGCATAATAATGAAGGAATTAGATCCTTAAACTTGGTTACAGCACTTTCAGAAAGACTCCTACTATAATAAAACTTATTCCCCACTGCTGTGTAATCCATTACAGTAAATGTAAATTAAGTCAACTAAGAAATGATCAGACAGGAGGGGGCTTTCAGGGAATACTGTTAAGTCTTCAGTTTCTATGCCATATGTCAGGACAAGATCCAGAGTATGATTAAAGTGGTGGGTGGGCTCCTTTACATTTTGAGAGAAGCCAATTGAATCTAATAATAGATTAAATGCAGTGTTGAGGCTGTCATTTTCAGCATCTACATGGATGTTAAAATCACCCACTATAATTATTTTATCTGAACTGAGCACTAAATCAGATAAAAAGTCTGAGAAATCAGACAGAAACTCTGAGTAAGGACCAGGTGGACGATAGATAATAACAAATAAAAACAGGTTTTTGAATTTCCCAGTTAGGGTGGGCAAGACTAAGAGTCAGGCTGTCAAAAGAATTAAAACTCTGTCTGGGTCTTTGATTAATTAATAAGCTGGAATGGAAAATTGCGGCTACTCCTCCTCCTCGACCTGTGCTTCGATCATTCTGACAGTTAGTGTGACTCTGGGGTGTTGATTCATTTAAACTAACTTATTCATCCTGCTGTAACCAGGTTTCTGTAAGGCACAATAAATCAATATGTTGATCAATTATTAAATCATTTACTAACAGGGACTTGGAAGAGGGAGATCTAATTTTTAATAATCCACATTTAATTATTTTATTCTTTGGGGCACTTGAGGAAGCTATATTATTTATTGTGTTAGAATTTTTATGCTTAAATAGTTTTTTGGTGATTTTAGGTTTGTTTTTTGGTGGTCTGGGAGCAGGAAGTAACTCTGCTTCCTGGTCGTGGGACTTCCAGATACAGACAGACAAACTTGTGATAACTAACCAACCATACATCGTAGTGGTGGACAAGCAGAGGAGAAGGTCATATTGATAGACATTGCAATACCAAGTGACAGCAACATCAAGAAGAAGGAACAAAAGAAGCTCGATAAATTCCAAGGGCTCAGAGAGGAGCTGGAAACGATGTGGAAGATGAAAGTAACAGTGGTCCCCGTGGTAATCGGAACACTTGGGGCAGTGACCCCCAAACTGGGAGAGGGGCTCCAGCAGATTCCTGGAACAAAGTCATAAATGTGTGGTTTTAATGTAGCTTCCAGCTGTGAATCACAAAATGTGCCCATGCAATGTGCCTATATCAATACAATTCTACACTACAAAAGACTCTTCAGGATTCCTCTCTTGATGACATAATCACTTTTGTGTCTTGCTGCTCTTAAGCCTAACATGAATTCATGCTGAACTGTTAAATATTATCATATTCTTATGTAACTGTCTTGATTCACCCCGGACAAGTTTGTTTGCCTTAAGAGCAGGATGCACTAAATTCCCAGCACCAAACAGCAGACAGACACAGCACCCTTCCTTCTGAGCAAGTTTGAGCATTTAACAGCTAAAAAGCAAGTAAGTAAAGTACAACCTTAGGATTCTGGCTATCAGATTTACATTCACAATGTGTCCTCTTTTCCTAAGTTTCGTTTCATTTCATTTATTCATTTGATCTACCAAAACCACATAATGGTTTCAGAGGATTAGAAGATTTTGTCCTGCACAACAAATATCTCAACATTCAGATGGCGTGAGTATTGCATTAAGTAGAAAATCACGAACCTATCCCTCAATACCACCTTTGCCACAGGTTCAGTGTCAACAACTGATTTTCATCCTCTGTGCTTTCCCCATGGACTGTATGATTATGTCTTTTCCCTGAGTGCCAACCATACACTCAGAGTGTAATAAAAAAAATGATTCAAATCACAAAAATAGTAGGAGAGGCCGGGGAAAGTTTTATATTTACATATACATTTTCCTTCCACAGACTACTTCAAGTACCATGGTCATCTTTTTGAGAAAAAGACCAATACATAAAAGTTATAAATTGATTTGCATGTCATTGAGTGAAATAAGTATTCAATCCCCAAGCAAAACATGATTTAGTACTTGGTGCAGAAACTCTTGTTGGCGAGCCCAGCAGTAAGATGTTTCTTGTAGTTGGTCACCAGGTTTGCACACATCTCAGGAGGGATTTTGACCCACTCCTCCTTACACAAACTCTCTAAATCCTGTAAGTTTCTTGGCTGCCCTTTGGTAACTCAACACTTCAGCTCCCTCCACAGATTTTCTATAAGATTGAGGTCTGGCTAAGCCACTCCATGACCTTCATGTGTTTCTTCTTTAGCCACTTCTTTGTTCCCTTCACAGTATGTTTTGGGTCATTGTCATGCTGGAAGACCAATCCACAACCCATATTCAGTGTTCTGACTGAAGGAAGGAGGTTATCATCCGAGATTTTATGTAAGCAGTGGGTCCTGATTGTATAAGCTCCAGGCTCCTGAGGTCCTATGCAGACCAGCTGGGTGGGATAGTTACACATTTGTTCAACTTGAGCCTAGAGCTGAGGAAGGTGCCACAGCTCTGGAAGACATCCTGCTTGGTACCAGTGCCAAAGACTTCCCACCCTAGGGACCTTAACAGCTATAGGCCAGTGGCACTAACATTCCACCTGATGAAGACCCATCTACATCGGGTAGTAGGACCCTCAATGGACCCACTCCAGTTTGCATATCAGTCGCGCATTGGGGTGGATGACGCTGTCATTTTCCTCCTACGAGCTCTTTCTCACCTGGAGAAGCCTGGAAGCACTGTGAGAATAATTTTCTTTGATTTCTCCAGTGTATTCAACACAATCCAGCCAACAGTTCTGGGGAACAAATTGGAAAGCATCAGAGATGACGCCACCTAACATCTTGGATCCTGGACTATCTCGCTAACCGGCCACAGTATGTGAGGTCACGTGGCTGTTTCTGACACAGCTGTCTGCAGCACAGGGAACAGTTCTAGCCCCATTCCTCTTCACCTTATGCACTGCCAACTTCTCCTATAATTCACCCACTTGTCATCTGCACCACCTCATGAACAATGCAGATAAAACCAAAGAGCTGGTGGTGGATTTTTGCAGGCAAAAGTGCACTGCCCCCACACCAGTGAACATCCTGGGAATGGACATTGATAGGGTTACATCCTATAAGTACTTTGGTGTTCATCTGAACAATAAACTGGACTGGTCATACAACACCAATGCACTTTATAAGAAAGGTCAGAGCAGACTCTACCTGTTCAGACTTAGGTCCTTTGGAGTGCAGGAGCACTCCTGAAAACTTTTTATGACTCTGTGGTGGCATCAGCCCTTTTTGACAGTGTGGTGTGTTGGGGGAGCAGTATGACTGCTGCTGACAGGAAGAGACTGGATAGGCTCATCAAGAAGGCCGGTTCTGTCCTGGGCTGCTCCCTGGACACTGTGGAGATGGTGACGGAAAGGAGGATGACAACAAGGCTGTATTCTGTGTTGTCAAATGACTCCCACCCCATGTATGGAACTGTGACAGCCTTGAGAAACTCCATTAGTGACAGACTGTTGCAACCTAAATGTTTGAGAGAGCGCTATCGCAGGCTCTTCCTGCCTGCAGCAGTGAGACTTTTTAACCAGCACTGCTCCCAGACATAAGAGTGACTACTATGTACATATCATCTACACTGGTCTACACTGGTCATATTGTCTATATTGTCTATACTGTATATAGTGTATACAGTTTTTATCAGATTTTTTTTTATCATTCTTTATACCCTACCTCCTGTATTTTGCATTTTCTTATTTTTTAAAATATTTTTATACTTTCTTATTGTGTTTATACTATCTTTTTGTGTCCTGTACAATACCTTGCCGCTGCTACATTGAAATTTAACCATTGTGGGACCAATAAAGGGATTTCTATTCTATTCTATTCTATTCTATTCTATTCTATTCTATTCTGTTCTATTCTATTCTACATTGGCCCCGTTGGTCCTTCAATGCGGTTAAGTTGTCCTGTACCCTTAGCAGAAAAACAGCCCCAAAGCATAATCTTTCCACTTCCCTGCTTGACTGTGGGGATGGTGATCTTTGGGTCATACTCAGCATTTCTCTTCCTCCAACCATGGCAGGTCGAGTTGATGCCAAAGAGCTTGATTTTGGTTTCATTTGAGAACAGTACTTTCTCCCAAGTCTTCTCTGTATCATTTAGACACTCACTGGCAAACGTAAGCCAGGCCTGTACATGTGCCTACTTGAGTAGGAGTACCTGCAAGATTTTAATCCATTACAGCATAGTTTGTTACTCATGGTGTTTTTGGAGATAGTGGTCCCAACTGCATTCAGCTCATTAACAAGCTCCTCCTGTATAGTTTTGCACTGATCCACCACCATGATCATCCTCACCCCATGAGGCAAAATCTTGCATGCAGCTCCAGACTGGTGACGGTTAATGGTCATTTTATATCTCTTTCATTTTCATATAATTGCACCAGCTGTTGTCACCTTCTCACTAAGCTTCTTGCTGATGGTCTTCTAGCCCATTCCAGCCTTGTGCAGGTCTACAGTCTTGTCTCTGGCATTCTTTGGTCTTGCCCATGGTGATGGAGACTTTGGGTGTTAGGGAATCAAATACTTATTTCACTCAATGACATGAAAATCAATTCACAACTTTTATGTAATGTGTTTTTTCTGGATTTTTAGCATATATTCTGTCTCTCTCCATTAAAATAAAATTGCCATAAAAATTAGAGACTGTTCATTTTATTGGAAGTGTGCAGACTTACAAATTTAGCAGGGGATCACATAATTATTTCCAACCCTGTGTATGTGCACTAATTAATAGTCCAGTTTATATGTTTTCACTGACACGGACAAGACTATAATATTCATTTTAATGCAAATAGTCACGACTGTATTGTCAGAATTGCATCCTTGGTGGGGGCAACTGTAACACTGAAAAAAAATGCTACATACTAACCCACTCTATCTCAAACAGAAGCAGTCTTCAAAGTAATCACATTACTGTGGTTGTGTCTAATAATGTAACTTTAAAAAATGTTTAGCCTACATATTTTCAAATGCGTTTAGATGTCAGTTATCGTAGGCTGTGCATTCAAAGCAAAACTCTTTATTTTCCAGATGATTTTTCATCTGTTCTAGTGGTTGCTAGATTTAATTCTATGAAGTGAGTTAAAAGTGAATTTTACTCGGATACACTGATGATGTGATGAACAGTTTCCAACTTAACTTACATTAATATAGACAATATATATTAATCAATGTTAAGCTATTATCAGATGACATAACAGATTTTTTTGAAAAAATAGTGCAATAAGATCATGTCAAGAACATATTTATTTAAAACACTAGAAGTGAAATGCATTATATATTTCTTTGTGTGATATAATGAATGATATACATTATGCATACAAAATCAGTTTTGTCCTTGTAACGCTGCACTTCTTCCAAAAACAAGCCTAATGAGCATGTGCAGAATAAGTGTCATCCCTCAAGTTTGTTTGCGCTTTGAAGAACTGGCTGTGTATGTTTGTCCTGCTCAAATTATTTTTAATCTTTCTTGATGGAAAAATGACTGTGGCACCATTGCAGGAAGGTGGAAGGCGTAGCTTTAGTCACAGCTGTGAGCCTCCAACTGCAAAGGAGAAGTGAGGAAAATGATACTGCAAGGGCCTGTGAACAATAGGCATGTTTTAAGTCTATTAAATAATCATTAACTCTTATAGTTAATACCAAAGCTATGGTCTGTTGTGGAAACTGTGGCAATTAATATTCACCTCAAAAAGCAATTACTGCACCACTGCCCAAGCCATTGCAGGATGAGCAGGAGTAGTGAGGAGTATAGATCACCACTACAGCACACTGTGCACACACAACTCTCTCCCATCCCTTTCTGTTGGCATTTTCTCTGGGAACTGGTTCAGAATTCGTACCGCAAAGCCTTCCAAAACATGCCAGAAGCACAAGTAGTTGCTTGACTTGTTTAATTATACAACAGACACATATGTTTGGAAAGCAGATGGACTGCGCAGAACAGTCCAGATTCTCCTCACCAGACACACCAGTCTTCAGTGTGTGAGGGAGAGGGATATTTCACTTTATGCAGCGGAGGGTGATGAATGTCGAGGAAACTCTGATGCCATGTTGGGCCACTGAGGCCAGCTGACATGTTTGGTCTACACTTGAAACAGACCAACTCTGTGATGTGACAGCAATGAAATGGTGGCTCTTTAAATAGAAAATGTGCATGTCTGTTACTGCCATAGTTACAGCTCTAAAAATAATACCACACCTGCACTACTGGAGATCAGGACTCTTCAACAAAGGCTTTGAAGACATATCCAAGAGGTCATCGGGCAAGTAACAGTAGCAGAAAATCACATTTCTGCAACACAAAATGAATCAAGTTTGAACTTGCCTCCACTCTTTGCAATTTTCTCATCAGTGTTACTTTAACCATCTATTTAATTAAATCTATGCAAACCGTGACGTGGCAGATTTTTCTCCCCATCGCTACGGTTGAGTAATATTAAATTAGGGAAGAAGGAAAACTGACATCCAGTGATGCTTGTTTCTATTCAGCACAAAGAGTTGTGCTCACATCCTGTTATGTTAGCTCGGGAGTTTGCATGAGCAACAACAAAGTTAGCCATCAATCTAGAAAAGAAGGCTGTTTTGTTTGTTGATCATATCACAAATAGCTACAATGGGTTTCCTGTCTGTGGTGTTTGCGGCTTTGGGGACACTTGCACAGTGAGCGAGATTGATCAGCTTAAGACAGCGTTCCCTTTTGAGAGGCCGTGCCTTTTAAATTACATTGCTTCACCATCCACCAGTGTCAGACTTCCTAGAACACAACATAATTTGGTTTGGTGCCCATGTAGCTTTTTTCTTTCCTTTTTTTTTTCTTCCCCCCAATAAACTTCATGTACTTACAGAAACATACTGTAAATGGATAAATGCTGCTGAGTCAACACTCTGAGACACTTGGCACGGAGGTTCCTGCAGTATACTGATAGCTACTGTTGCACCCAAAGTTTAAAGCTTAGCTTTAAGCAGCCAGACATGCCCAGTGGCATTCACATTATTCATTAAACACTGATTTGCTCTTTTATTAGAAGTTAATAAAGTATATTTATACATAATTGTTCCCCAAACAAGTGTTTGGTTCTTGTTAGATTTGTGAGTCAGCCACCAGGGGGCATCTAAGATGCTTCTCTCCTCCCACACACCTTTATCTACAATATACTGAGGCGTCTTGAAAGCAAGTGATATGCACAGAACAAAATTACTGTTTGACAAATGGTGAAAAAAAAAACTTCTGCATTAAATTGATGCACTTTTAAATGAGGATCATGTTTCAAAGTAAATAATCATTAATCACTATTGAGAACGAGGGGCAAAATTACTCTGTCTAATGTACTGCAGCTAATGAAATAACCAGAGCATGATCAATTCATCTCAGGTCCCCTGAACTGTGCCAGATCAGCAATCAGTCCTATACAGAGCTTACTCGTGATTAAAAGTTAAACACTGATTCAGGTTTTTTTAATATCTCAGACACGTGTCACATCATTTGCTGATTTAAAAACACGTGATTATAAAGATCATGATTATGATTAAACAGTGAAAAGGTAAACAGGTTACCTCATAAAACGTTCTGTTCATCTTTTGTTATACTTTTACGCTAGTCCTATGTGCCAGTAAGCTGGTTGCCTTGCAGCTTGTGTGAGTGTGTGTGTGTGTGTGTGTGTGTGGTGTATGTGTGTGTGGGTGTACTTTTACTATTTTATGGATTAAAAAGTCCAGGAAGGAAAGAAAAAAATTTATAAAGGGCAGGAAGTTGAAATAAGCTTAACCTTAATTCCCCCACCTGTTTCACAGTGATCAGCAGTGACGAGTCAGATATTATGTTGATTCTGAGAAGCCACATACTGTTAGGATGACAACCCCTCTCATACGCCTTGTAGATGATTTAGCTGTGGTTCTTAATAGCAGTAGCCCTCGCCAGATGTATTGTCTTTTATTACTATTTATATTCAAACTGTATGGGTGAGTAGTTTCCATTTATAGCTTCAATAAATATTTATTATCTGAAGAATCACACAGCACTTTTCTATTGTATTACAAGAGACGGAGCAGAGGAGATTTAAGGCAGTCAGGATGTTATAGAAAACACAGTGTGTTCATAATAGCCTGCTTTTCTTAATGAGGTTATAGACCATTATGATTTATCTTATGATACAGTAAGTATATTATCTGAGAAACTATTGACCAAAAACTAATGGTAGAAACCCTTTTTAATAATTGAGTTTGGGAGAAAATATGTGTGCGCATTCATTTTCCTGCATGGATGCTTTCTGCTATGGGCATGTTATTGTGTATATCCCACTATAATTACATTATAATTGCTAAAACAGTTGCAGACAGTATTTCTGAAAGCTCATGACTCATGTTTTGTAAACCTGCAGCTTGTTGTCCTCTAAATATGCAGTAAGGTTCTAATGAACCTGCCACAGCAGTGCTTTGCTGCCCCATGATTGCTTCCTTCCCAATCCAAGGCTATGCTGAAATGAAGGAGATAGGCTCGAGCACCTTGAAAAGCATTACCAGATAAGGAGGGAAGACAGCAGCATTAGTAGGGAACGGAAGAGCAGCCTGAAGATAAAGTGCAAGTGACTCAGAGAAAGTGAAGAAACCAGCCAAGTTTTTAAGGTAAAAGATGACACAGTATAAGGTTATATGCACGGTAACGGTTGAAGAAGATGAAATCCACACAATTTTATTTTTTCATTATAAAAATACTGCACATTACAGTAGTTTGCTTACAAAAAGCATTGTCAAAGTACAGAATAGGCAGAATTCTTTAACAAATTCAGGATATTTTGTATCAAAAAATGTATCTGAATAACAAAAATCAGTTTGTTACTTATACAAAACATGTATTACATACATACTATATCAAACTACATAATCCGGAATATTAATCCTGAGTTTATCAACAGCATACAGTCAATAAAATTCAGAAAAAGGCTCATGAGCCATTACAAATGTGGCTGATATATGTCTCATAACAGCACATGCAACCTGGTCCATATTTCAGTATAAACAAGCACACATTAGATTCCATTAGGAAATCCTCCATGAGAGAATTCCTGAGAGCAAGTATCAAACATTTACACCTCCAAGGATGGGATGGGTTTTCTATATTGTCTCATTCGCTTAATTTTTCTTTGGCCTGTGTGGTTTTTCCATCCTAGAACAAACAAAAAAAAGCATGATGACTGATTAGTATAACATATAATACTAATGACTGTACACTTTTTACAGTCACAATTAACCAAACAGACTTTCTAGGAACAGATTTTGCTTGGTTTCTCCGATTGGCAGCAGTGCATGAACGCTTTGGAAAACATCAGCCAGCCTGAGTTTATGCAGATACCAAGCATTTTTATGCCTGATAATAAATCAACTGAGCATAATTTGGTCTTTTTCCAATTCCTCACAGACTTTCTGAATTCTCTCCTATTTCCATCCAGTATGTGGGTCTGAGTGGCAATTCAAATGCTCCCATTATTGAATTAAACAGTCTGAAAATTATCATGAAATCGTCATCTTCAGATGAAGACTTCACTATGGACTGTGAAACATGCACTCCCCCGCTCACATTTGCACACCTTTACCACACACGTCCATGCAGCCTTGCAGTGAGACAAAGTTGTTGTTGCTCCCTCCACAGCCCGAGTAGACAAACTCCTCACACATCTTGGTGGCTGCGTTATAGTAATAGCGAGTTATGGAAGCTGAACACTTCCCCTTGTCCAGGGGTTCCCGGCAGAGCGCAGGAGGAACTGTGAATGACACGACACAAGAAAGAGGCCGCCAATTATTGTTTAATCATTTCCTTATGAATGGTTTAACTTTGTCTACTGTGTGTGCTCACGGGGATGACTCAGGGAGTAGTCTACTCACACTTGTTTGGACTGCAGTACTCCATGCAAGAGGCTAGGTTTTGGAAGCGGTTGGAATTCCCCTGGCATCCCCCATAAGAAAACGACTCACAACGCATGGTGGTCATGTTGAAGAAGTAACTGGGTAAGAGGGCACGGCAGGGTCCCTCGTCTTTGGGAACCCTGCAGATCGGGGGAACCTCTGTAGAGCCGAAGAAAAACAAAGTTTAAGGATGAGATAACAAGACCCTTTAATTCATGTGAACAGGTTGACAACCAAAGATGCACTGAGTAGTTTTCCTTTAAAAAAAAAAAAAATTAACAAAATGCAGATGGTAAAAACAAAATCATCCAAAATAGGAATGCACTGATATTTGCCCTGATAACTAATATGTGCATACTGGCAGATAAAATGCCATTTATCTACATCAGTGCCCCATGGCTAAATGTTCAAGAAGGATGTAAGAGCTGAAAAACTTTAAAACACATCAATTATTATTATTATTATTACTACTAATACTAAAATATATTTGTTTCAGATAAAATGCCATGGGTACTGGCCTGGTACATCCCTAATAATCCCTAATAATATTCTTTAAATTGAACAGGCCACTCACTGGGAATTTTGTAACATGTCTTGTGGCACTCCTGATAACTCTTGAAGTTATTGGCATTCCCTTGGCAGCCTCCATAGTAGAAAACCTCGCACTTCTGGGTGATGGTGTTGTAATAATAGCGCTCGATATTTGCTCTGCAAGGTCCCTCATCCACTTCAAGGAGGCACACGCCTGAAAGCAGCAAAGAGATTGAAACTGAAAAACGGGAAGACCGTGGTAAGACACGGCACAACACACGCCAAACGGGATCCGCAGTCCACCCGAGGTCGCACGGTGGCCAGCAGGTTAAGACTTTCAGCTGTGAGTTAATTAAAGCGCCGAAGAAGCGCGAGAAGAAAAAAACAAACATGCTGTGAAGTTACCTTTAGGTGGCAGCGCCAAAACGCTGTAAAACGAGGAAATGAATGTAAACAGTGCGAATGTCCAAAGCTCCATTGTGCAAAGTTTTGATCTAGACCCAGACTTTTCCGCTCTGTCGACCATCCCAGTCAGATTTAATTTTATAGGCGAGTTTGGAAGAGGGGCGGGCATATCCTGACTCAGCGCGCCAAATAAAATAGATTTTTGCAACTCATTAGTGACATCAGAGAGAGACGTTTTTACTTTGAATATGCGTGGAGCAACGTTACATCTTGTGACTAAGACTATATTCAACCCTCGTGAAATAACAGGAAGAATTTGCTTTACTTGAGAGAGTCAGCCCTTTCATTGTCACAGGCCACTGATGAGGATGATGATGATGGGAATGCGCATCGATCCAGTAACAGCATCCTTGTAAGTTTGCCACAGAGCAAACACTGTGCTGTTTCTAAGGAACACACTGTTGTGAAATTTTAACAGATCTTTCTTGCCTGAGATACGCTGCGAAGTTCCCACCACGTACCCGTCTGACTGGATCTGCATCTTCACACACACACACACACACACTCACTCACACTGACAGATCTGTGACTCGTCGTCACTTATTTTGTTCAATGATTGTCGTCTCCACCGTTCTTTAACGGAAACAGTGTTTATTTTGACCACATCCTTCAACCAAAAAACAGCATTGTCTGAAAGTTAAGTAAAAACTCACTCAGATTTGTATTGTTTTAACACGCCAGCTTAATTCCATGTTAACTGGAAAACTGCTTTGCGTTCATTTTCAGAACAATGATGTGTCTCTGCCTTGACAGGTGGAGGCTAAATACAGATTAGCCGTCTTATCAAAATGACCTGATAAATGAAGCACCATTCTTTTACCCATAGCCAAATGAGCCTGCAATAAAATGCGGTGTCAAAATAGCACAAGTCCAAATTTAACCTGTAAAGGACGGTAAACATACCACCACGTTTTTACATTAAAAGAGCTCAAACATACACCTGTGTGATTTGCCCCCCCCCCTTTTCCTTAGTGTACTTGAGCTCCCGGTATGATCCTTCAGTGGGGCCTTGTTTTAATCAGATTAGCGGATTAGAATTGTTTATGCTGATTACTTTATAACCCAGATTGAAAGAGAGGAGAGGGATTCTTCAGCAGGATTTCGGGGGTGAAGGACTGCTCCCTGTAAGCATTCGTAAGTGCATTCCTATTCTTTCTGTTAAGTCTTGCAAATCATGTTAGATTCCCTTAAGATCTTTTATTTATCATGTGCTAATAGACATGAAAAAATGCTGAATGGTTCCCTTTTTTTTTGACAGAAAATGCCAGTCATAAATGTGGAGGATCTGACGGACAAGGACAAGGCTGTAATGGAAGTAAACCAGCTTAAACTTGAAGTGAAACTCGAGAGGTGGTTGGTAAGTTCTTCGTGTGTCCATTACTTGTTTTTATCTATATCCAGAAGCGAACATCAGACAATTTGAATTTATTTAATCAAATTAATTATATCAATAACATTATTCAAAACTGAAAGGAGCTTCTGCCTGCTGCTTTTAGACATCTAAATGCTGTGAAGAAATCAAGGACTACATTCAGGCTCTAGTGGAGGAGGACACCCTCGTCAAAGGCATATCAGAGGAGAAGAATCCCTTCAAGGAGAAAGGTGGCTGTGTCATCTGCTAGACTGGACCTAAGGAGCTTTTCATATCTCAGATTAGTACCCAAGGACATTCTCCCTCCCCTCGTAAAATGGATCTGCAAACTGAGAAGACTAGAAGGACACAATAAAGAAAACATTTATGATTCCCATGTAAAACAATTCTTTACCCCGGGGCCAGATTTGTAGCCTTATAATTCTTGGAAAGATGCACTAATTAAAAGTTGTATTTGGCAAATGTTATATAATGCTTCTCTCTCATGTGGTGTATATAGTCTGAGCACATGGGTTCATATGTTGTTTCATTCACAGCTCATTCAATTGTCATTAAATGTGAACATTTATAATTCAGCCTGTGTCTGTGAGTCACTGAAGACTGGTAGACAAAGTAGAGAAACACATTATTTTGTTTCATTAATGATGGTAAACATCAATTTTTTAAAGGATATTCTCTGAAGTACAGCAGGTTTGTGGGTTTTCAATTTTTTTTGCTCCTTTCATTGTAGTTTTAAGTTATATCTTCTTCCTGTTGTTAAAAAAAAGTTTTAAGGCTTTGTTAATATAAGTAACCGACCTGAACAGAGTAGACGAGACTGGTAGAAAAAGAAAATGATGTGTCTACCTGGAACCTACACTGTGGATAAAAAGCTTTTCTCTCAAGCATCTTTCAATTTGCAGATTTTTTTCACATAAAGAAATCCTGATGTCTGATGCGATAAAACCCTTAAGTATATAAAATGAGTATCACGTTTCTTTCTTATTATGCAATACACTTTCACATGCTTTTTGTCAGCTTTATTTCCAAGTTATGTCAAAAGTCATGATTTTTGCAAACAAAATGCATTACACACTTACTTACATACTTTAATACTTTGATACTCACCCATTGAAATGAATGGGTGAATGTATCCATCCATCCATTCTCTTCTCACTTATCCTGTTCGGGATGGCAGGGGGGCTGGAGCCTATCCCAGCTGTCATAGGGCGAGAGGCAGGGTACACCCTGTACAGGTCGCCAGTCTGTCGCAGGACTAACAGAGAGACAGACAACCATTCAGACACACACTCACACCTATGGGCAATTTCGTTAATGGGGTTAAGTTTAATCCATAATGTAAATAATAATTTGTTGCAGCTGGGTACGAAATACTTAAAAACAAGCTCCACCTCAGCCAAATGCAATTGTAAATCTTGCTATTGCATTGATGAACACTGATGAAACAATATTACAACAGGGAATAACTTACGTGGGACATTTCTCTAAGTTCTAGGCTATTTTATTGGCTACTTTAAATGCTACCTGATAATTATGTATATACCAGGTAACGCCATGTTGTAAATATTTAATGTTTAATGATAGACACCCCACCACCACCACACACACACACATACACACACACACACACGCAAATCGTGGGAAGTAGAACATTGCTAATTTTTTACTTTCCCACTGGGTTAATATTTGATCCTATGGGAACCTCTTGCCAGCGCATGCGCACACACGCTGTTGTCGACGGTGATGGCGCTGCGCGAAGGAGCTCTGCGTTTAAACCTGCTGGCCAGGAGCCGTAGTTTTTACAAGTTTAATTCACTTCTTGGTGGTGTCCGGTCGTTGTCTGAAAAAGTGTCCTCTAAACAAGCAACGTCCAGTGTCCCAGAGACTGCGGGTGACCATTTAATCTACACACAAGAGCATTTTGCATTAAAGGAGTCCCTCAGAAAGGTACGCAGGACTGCTAACACTGACTAGGAAGTTTTGAGACAACAAAGAAAACAAAGCTTGTTTTTAGCGAAGAGACAGTTGGATATTGTAATACCCTGCTGCAGAGCAGTAGCAGCAGAATTATTCCGCCTAACATAACTCTGAAAACAGCATGTAGGAGGTAGGGGCAGTAAAGTAAAAGTGGGTGAGAGGTCAGGGCTAGCTTGTTGCTCCGCTGAGCTGTGTTGATGGTTCTGTCTGTCTGCTCTTCATGCTTACGCCCCTGATCATGTCCAGCATTTTCCCGTTGCTACATTTGGAAAGTACTGTTAATATATGTGCCCGCAAGTAAATGCACATCTGCAAATTTTGAAGGAGACAAGAATATTAAGGCTAAACTGTTTACAATTATAAACACAGCCGCCGTACACGCCCACATCCCGCTCATTACTGTCAGCTGTGCTCCTGCAAACACGCACAGCGTCTCTGCCTTCTGCCCTGTGCTTACATGCTTATGTATGTCAGGTCAGATTTGTTATATTTAATCAGCTAATGTGAGGCTGGAGCTTTTGGTGTACATGTATATGTAAAAAAAAAAAAAAAGGAATATCCTGAATCTGTGGTAAGGCCTGTAGGTGTACCCATTGATAAATATAAACAAAAAAAAAAGCAGCAAGAGCTCATTTAACAGCTATTTTTAGGTGACGTATGATGTTAGAAGTGGAGCCTATGCTTTTCAGCATTAGCTCTCTTTGAAGGACAGGTTATGCCTGTGTTATGACATGGTTCACATTTAGGTTCACAATGAAACCATTGTTTCTTTTGTATGATAAAACAGGGAACACATCCAAAAATGCCTGATAGCATCTGGTTTGTTGGTGGTTTATTTGTGTGGTTGCATTAGATAAACAGCAATGATGATTGGAGTAATGAGTGGGCCCTGGCCTTCAGATTAAACAGCTAATCAGGCCAATGTACTTTAGCCTAAACAGACAAGATTTTTGTTTTGTATAAAACAAAAAAAGTTGGCCATGAATCAATTATCTAGGAGCCAAATATCTTTAATTCCGCAGTTCAGAGCTGGTATTCTACCTCTGGCTATAGAGGCTGGCAGTTTCAGAAACATTGAGGTTCAAAACTTATAGACGTTTGTGATTTGTGACTGAGAGTCTGATTTTCTCTGGTCACTGAAGTGGCCCGAAAAGCCCCTGAAATGTTCTGTTGTACAGAAGATCTGAACTTTGGATTGTTGATTTTCTTTAGTTTGTTTATATTTGCTAAATTTGTCAAAAGGGCCTGGCAGAGAAGACAAGATGGACTGTTTAATTAGTAGTTAATCTGTGTACAACAATTTTTGCTCTTTGCTTAAGCAAGGGTAGGTTGTAAAAAGACATTAAGTGAGGGGTTTAGACATTAACTTAATAATTTAAAGGGCCCCAGGTCTCTTGGATTAATTTAGATGCTCTTTTTAACAGTTAAGTATTGCCCCCTTAGAGAAATATCAGAGATTTATCTTTTTGTCAGCCGCACATTTTTCTCTGTTACAATTAGTGCTTTCTGGCAGGGTTTTTTTTTTGTTGTTGTTGTTTTTTCTTTTTTATAAGCAGTCTCCAACTAATGGCATCAAAAAAAAATCAAAGAAAGCATTAGTAATCAGCCTGACTCATTTAGAATTTATGTTATTATAGTGACATTAGATACAAAGTAACAATAAGACCCTAATTTAAGGCAGAGATATTGCTAAACCTTTAAAGGATGCCAGAAGGTCAAAAATAAACTAGTACTGGGAATATTGGGAAGGGTGAAAAAAATTGAAAGGAAATGCAGGACAATATGTTGGAAGTGCAGGAAAGGGAACTTGAGAGGGAAGAGTTTATTAAAAGAATCATACTCTTTGTTTAGAGGTATTGAAATGGGGTTTTAGGAAATACTTCCGTTACTGCTGAAGGTTAGAGTTTCACAGTGGCAATGTTTCCACTACTTATTTAATATGAGTGGGTATGACCACATTGGACTGCATTCAGTTACAGATACAAAATAAAAAAGGAAACAAAAGATCTTGTCAGGAAATGAGGTTTCAGGATTAGACTGACTACATCTGTAGTGCCGGGAAGCTCAACTGCTTTTATTCATGAAGAGCTAAAATAGATTTACATAAAATTTCTAGGAAGAGACTACTATGTGCAACCTATTTTAGAAGGGAATTTCTGGCAATGCAGCTCCAGCAATCTGACAGCCCCTTACGAGCAAGCACTTGATGACAATGGGAAGGGAACGCTCAGGAAGAAACCTACAGCAGAACCAGGCTCATGAAATGGCAGCCATCTGCCAAGACCAGCTAGGGGTGAGGGGACAGAGAAAAGAGCAGAGGCAGTCAGGACAAAATGCACACTATGAGAGAGAAAGACACAGTTTAATAATTACTAATTATTAAATTCAATAGTGGAGCATAAACGCACAGTGTGAAAAGAGGTGAGTAAATAATAAACACTCTCATGGGAAGTCTCCAGCAAACTTGGCCTATTGCAACGTAACTACGGTAGGGTTCAGTGTCACCTGATTGAGCCCTAACTATAAGCTCTTATCAAAAAGGAACATTTTAAACCTAGTATTAAAAGTAGACTTTTTGTCTTTAAGACTTGTCTGTAGTTTAACTAACTGATTTATGTCACCTGACTTCATGAATAAATAAAGCTGGATATCATCTGCATAGTGACAAACATAAATTTAGTGTCTTTTAATAATATTACCTTAAGGAATAAAAGGATGGTTAAAAATCAGTCTATAATTAGCTAACACAGCTGGGTCAAGTAAAGGGTATTCAATTAATGGTTTAATTACTGCCACCTTAAAGGCCTGTGGTACGTAGCCTGTTAATAAAGGTAAGCTGATCATATTTAAATTAGAAGCATTAATTAATGGAAAGACTTCTTTGAGCAGTCTTGTAGGAATGGGGTCTTTATTTTTTGCATTTCACATAAAGTTCTATTTGTTACTATTTTACATTTTGCACTCTGATTGATAATTAAGCTGTAGAAAAAAATATACAGATTGCTTTGTGGTTTCAAGGTTTTTCATGCTGAATTAAATTAGTTTGCAGATTAGGTTTGGATTTTGTGATATTTGCTACATCGTATGACAGTGACCTATGACAAGTGTCATTATATGACTAGACAATATGTCACTCAAGAAGAAAGAAATATCCTCCAGATGGTCAAAAGCAAGAATTATTGATCTATCATGATCCTTTTCTTTCCCATTTAATGAGTCAGTTAACAAAAATGGCTTCCAGATTTTTCTCTCTTGCCATCACTGCAAGCTATTTAACGTCCATTCATTTTAGACTTGTCCAACTTTCTCCAAACTGGACATTTTGTATGACTTTTTTAACTCGGTGTTTCTGACCTGATCTTAATATGTGTCAGGTCAGTGATGTGAAATCTTTGTGGTATGTTGCACAAGGAGTACACAATAACCTTTGTAAAATTCTGAATTACTCCCAGATGACATTTGTGTTTCCCTTTCCAGCAGCTAGTGGTCCCTCCCTTTCCCTCCTCAGGATCTGAACTTTAAACATTGATACATTTATTGCACATTAAAGGGGACCAGTACCTGCCTTTTGAAATGCTTTTTCTTGTGTTTAAAGTTCTGTAAGTAAGGCTGTGGTACCTGTGTGTGCCAAAGGTAGTGTCTGTTTTCTGTCCTGTACAGTAAAATGATGATAATCATGTTTTCTTTCTTTCTTCCTCACGTTTCTTTTGGCTTGTTCAGTGGTTGGCAGGTTTGGGTTTGCGTGTTTTGGCAGGCAAGAATGACTGAATGACTGCATGCGCATGACTTTTTGTGTGTGTGTGGGGGGGGGGCAGTTTTATTGGCTGAAAATTTAATTTAATTATTCTTATTCCTACCTAATACTTGCGTTTTAATCATTACTTTTTATTGGCTTTCTCCACCATTTAGAGCAGATAGTACAGAACAGAGAAATACAATGAAGGAGCAAATAGTCATGGGTCTGTTGAAAACATGGTCCATTAAAAAAAGCTTATTAACAAATAGCAAGTGAAGATGCATTAGTGGAATTTCTAGAAACATTAAAAATGGACTAGTACATTCACAGTGCATAAGTTTTTATTTTATGTGTTTCTCTGTTAATTGATTTGCTTGCATGGCAGCACTTCATTATTGAGATTATTTTGCAGAAGATGCTGTTGTTTTGTTGTTGTGTGTACTAAAGCTTCATGTTAGCGAATGCCTGCTGTGTGGGGGAGAATTGTTTTAGAAATTGACAAACACAGTACCAGATGAATTGTAACCCACACTATAGCTGTACATCCTATTCTCTGGGAAGCCTTTGAGTTCATTGGTGCTTCACCATCTGGGGACCACTTCCAGGTGCTTGAAATGAGTCATAGTACCAGAGTTCAATCATTGCATAGTCTGTTCCAAAAACCAGGTTGCAACCTTCTCTTCGCTCACTGCAGACACTTTGGTGACTCACAAAACACTGTTAGAGGACCCTGCAGCTTTAATTTGGATTCAGGAGACAAAAGCAAAAGCTGCTCTCGTTGCTGAAGGATATTATGTAAATTTGAGTTTCAAGATGACCACAAAACATTTGTTTCCCACATATAAATCATTATTTACTTTAGTTCTGATGCAGATGAGCATGAATCTAGGTGGACTTTTGTGGATGTATAATATTATCGTGTAATTCAACAAGTCAACATCATTTACCTCTCAGATTCTGAAAGTTGTCCGTTGACCACAGATGCGAGCTTACAGCTTTTCGTTCCACTCTAGAATCATAAAATACGCCATAGTCATCCTTCATTTTTAGGCAGCTGTATTCCAGGCTTTGTGGCTGAGTAGATGGAGTGGCTGCTAACCCAAAAAGAATGCCATTAGTATGGGTTTCAGCACTGAGATTTAGTTTTGCATGCTGATCTAAATATTACTTTGGAGGTTTTTCCTGCAGTGCCAAGAACAAAATGATGGGGGGGGGAGTCATTAAAATATTGGCATGTAATGCATATCAAATATCTGCACAATATTAGCTTCCAACAGCATCAGAACAAAACTGCTCAGTATAAGCCCTCAAAATGCCACATGCATGATACGTGATAACATATACATGTTGAAAATAGCATGCCTTTCATACTCTCGCCATATTCATCATGATTATAGGACAACCATATAATACATTTTTTCCAGCCTGCTTTCTATTCATTGATTCTATTCATTGCGATACCTTCTGTTTCTGTGTGGTTTAAATAGATTACATAGACTTTAGAATAAATGTGCACCACACAACAGGAACCCCACTATATATAAAATCATTGTAAGTGCTTTCCCTCATACTCATACTGTACGTCCTTTAGGTCTTCTGAGACAGGAGATAAAAGAGATGGACTGTCAGCTGTTGTTAGAATCACTTTATGGTTTTAAAAAAGGAAAGAAATGTTTGCATGTTCATACAGAAATATGTACACAAGAAACAAATATAAAAGATTTCATGTGCTCTGTAAATTAGAAGTACACATACAACATGATATCGCTCCACTGTGGTGTTTGTGCCATAGCTCATCGACCAGGAGATCAACCCTTATGTGGATCAATGGGAAGCAGAAGGGACGTTTCCAGCCCACAAAATCTTCAAAATCTTGGGAAATGCAGGATTTCTAGGAGTCAACAAACCAGTTGGTAAGATACCTAATATTATCTTTTGGGTAATGCGGTAGCTCAGCAGTAAAACCCTTCTAATGTCAATTTCCAGGATAGTGTCCAGTCCTCACTCATGTATTTTTTTGTGAGGACTGGCATAGAATACACATACAAAAAGAAAATTGGTGTGTCTGCTTGGCCATCTGTATTGTTGTTAGATCTGTTAAAGACTTGCAGTGCATGCTGGGATAGGTTCCAACACCTGTGATTTTGAAAAATGATGAGTTTAATTAATCTAGTGGGGTTCGTGCATTATTCGGAGGAGAGGGCTAAGGATAGGCTTTGTTTTATTTAAAGACTCAGAAGGAAGCTTGTTTGCTACGGAGAGATCTGAGACAAGCCCGCTGAGAAATTCTAATAACCGTCACATCAAGGTGCCAAACTTAGTGCAGTGTTTTGTGTCTTGGAAAAAAAAATGCTTTTTCACCTGGTTATGTCTTACATGCAAGTTTATTTTTTAGAAAATAATATTGTAATGACTTGGTCTAAACATGTAAACTGTTAAAAATCCTCCATGTTGTACATAAACACTGTACTTACCTCCTGCAAATACAGGATTTACTTCCTTCCTATTTTCTTTTAAATTGATCCTAATACCTTGAAAAAAGGAGTTGAAAGTATTAAAAATGTTTAAAGGGCCATTGATGCTTGGCTTATGTTTGCAGTATATGTATTTATTGCATGAAAATAACTTGAATGGGAGTATTTGAGGGCATTTTGTGACACAAACTTTTGTCCATTTATATCTTTGCTCTTTCCCGTTGGTAATCTATGCCGACATGAAGACTGATTAATCATCCTCAGTCTACATGATAAATGCTACTTGGTCAAGCTGTTTCTCTTGCCATAGCAAAAATCCCATGATAAATTTGTAGCATAGCTGAGATTTGAAATCCCTTGGCAAAACATAAATATTGCTTTTAAAGTTAGCTTTGCTTTTAATACCTAAGAAGACTGTCATGAAAATCAGTCTCTCACAATCATAATTTAGGTGATGGATAGAATTTCCCTTAATTTGGGGATACATGGATTGAAATATATCCCACAACGCACTGTAAACCAAAGAATCCTTCACCGTGTGCCCATTTTGACCATTTCTGCTTCAAGAAACATGTAGCACATCTTTTTCACAGCTGAATTCATGTCCCGTTTGCTTTTCTTTAGGTCTGACAACCATTCATTATGAGTCTGGTTTACTAATGCTCCCACTGTGATGATGGGTGCTGGTGTCACAGCACCATCCCGCTACAGCTGTCTAAAACTGAGTATCCCTTTCTCCAGATGTATATCCAGCTGGGTCGTCACTGAGATAGTGGGAGGTATGGGAAATTTACAGTACAGGACCACAAAATATGTGTGGTTATATGTGTAATCCATTCTGAGGGGAGGTGTTTGCTGGTCAAAAGCAGATATGCGGCTGTATAATGTTCCTAGTGTATTTTATATTATTTCCACAGTAAAAGATTAGTTCCTCTAAATGGATTTGGTCATTTGTCTTTGGTTAATTAGCTCTGTTGTTTGTTTTCTGACATTTAATGGTGAGCAGAAAAAAATATGTGAGCAAACATTGTTGGACAGCAAGTCGCCCATAGAGGTTTCCGTCACAAGTCTGTAGGTCAGAGAGAAGGGAGGGTGAGGGAATTAAAATGTGCTGAGTACACAAGCATTAAGCATTAGTTGACAAGATTAGAGAGAGGAGGATCCTCACAGTGGTAAGACTGGGTGAAAGACACGCTATATGATCAGGTTGTAGATTAACTGCTAACATGTACAGCACAAGAAACATGCTTAAGAGACACCATTTGGAAAGCAAAGTGACTTTACAGGGTCAGTAATACTCTGTAAATGACAAGTGTTAAGGGTATTCAATTGACATGGTTAGATATTGGCTCTGATAATTTATTCTTGGTGTACAGTATATAGTAGGAGTTGGAATAACATCAATACCATATTGCTTTCTCTTGCAATAAAGAGAAAAGGAGTGACCAGAGTGACTGCTTCATGACTCCTCGTGGTGGTGCAGAGAGTTAATTAAATTCAGAACTGCAAAAACATGCTACACTGCACACTGACGCCACAATGCAATGTTTTTCTCCTTTGTGTCATGTTAGGGGTATTTGTTGTTCAATTACTCAGGTATCGGGATGTATCATATAACTTTTTTGCAGTCGATCAAGTATGTATATCTCTCTTTAAAATCCCCTAGGAACTACATTTGACATCTAATTTCTGGATTTGCAATAGATAATCCACAAACATTGCATTTTACGCTTTTACCGAGTCGTCGTGCTGAAGTTCTTTTAATAATAGCAGGAAGGACCAACTACGATGAGATGTTTCCGTGGGCTGCACTGCCGACTAATGAAACAGAGCTCTGTATTGTGTTAATTGATTCAGATGCTTCGATTACAGGAATGGGAAAAGGGATTCAGGAGTCTGTTTAATTTAGATGTTATTCATCAAGTAAAAGAGAGACGTGTTTACCCTTGATGAGGAAAGCACTCACGCAAAATACAATGCAAAAAAAAAATCTTAGTCATTGTAAAAGAAATGGTTTTAGTAAAAATTTGAAAACATGTTGAGATTGGGCTAGAGATTGTTCCATAACATACAGAGACAAAAATCTGAACAGCTGCAAACTGCACAGTGAACCAGTGAAAGGCATCTTATGCTCAATAAATATTAAATTCTCATTGAAAGACTCGTATGGACTGTGTCTTGGTGATATGTGGTGGCACAGTTTTCTGTAGTCTTCTGTGGTTGTTGAAATTTAAAGTGTAGTTTTAAAGGGCTGTTCAGGCAAATGTCAAGTCACTTTAACAGGTGGCCCGAAATAGGAATTAAAGACCATAATGTAGGCCTGTGTGTATGCATTCAGGTACAGTAGTGACAGTGGTATCTTAATATCTGACAAGCATTACAGACTGTTGACTAAATAGATCCAAGACAGGGCTTTAGTCTAATATCCCTCTATTTTTTCAAAAGGGAATCAATTTTACAACAATAAGAAAGCTTTATAAAGTAAATTCTCCTATGTGGTCAGAAGACAAAACTCAGTGCTTACTTTCTACTCTTCTTACTTCTGCACAAAGAAAGGCACTTTAACCTTTCAAAACATGAGAACAGGAAGTTTTCCCAAGTCAGCCACATTGAGGGAGATGAAGGGGGATGACCCTTGGCTCACTGTTTTCCTTTTGCTCTGACAGAAAGGTATCTGCTGACCATACAATGGAAATGGCCTTCTGTGGCCTGACAGAACCTGGCAGGCTCCACTTTTTCCCTCTGCACTGGGAATTTTTGTACAGGATTTAAAATTAATAAACGTTTAGTCAGACTTGCATGTCCAGGCTGTTTTTCTTTCACTTTTTCACTTCACTTATGTTTTGATAAATACTTTTGAGTGATTTTTCTATTCAGAAACATTAGCACAGTGGGTTTATATGACACCACACAGTAATGATGATAATAATGATGCATGCATTCATGAGTTGAAAAGCAGTACAATGACACCTGTGTCCATTGTAGTAGTTATTACAGGACAGTATTGTAGAAAGGCTTATGAGAGTGATTCATCTTCCTCATATTGGTGCTGCATTAACCTCAGAGAAATAAAAGACTAGTCTACATGCTGCACCTTAAATTCCCAGATTCTATATTTCTCCTTCATATAAGGAAAAATGAGGAGCTCCACCCTATGGGAGCCTATAGTGAGGAACATCTGCTTCTCTGAAGAGACATGCATGCATGGGTTTGACATTTGTGACAGGATTCTCGCTTTGTTTTTCTTCTGCTTGCTTGTTCAACCAGACAGCCTGCTGTTTGTTTAAAGTGGGATAAACCTTGGTGCTTCCCTCCGTTCACATTAACCGCTGCAGGGTTTCCAGGGCTCAGGGACTTATCTCTGTACAGCTGCACCTGTTTCCTCTTATTTTTGGCTCCCCCCCCTCTCCCTTGTTTGCTTGTCCCTATATATTTTCCATTTGCTGTGTCCCAGTTTATTTTGCTCTTTCTGTTATTCCTTGTCTGTCTTTGACAGTCTGGCACACTGCGCTTTCCATTATTCGCTAACTAGTCTGGCAGGTGATATTAAACCACTTTGCTTGAGTTGCCAGCCTCTGTGTGGTAAATTCACTCATAATTATTCATTGTCAGTCAGTGCTAGTATCCATCATTCAGTGGCTGGTGTGCTGTATTTAGTAATGAGAAAACAGCACAGAACATTCACAAATGCTTAGTCTTGTTACATTTTGACTGCCTGGTCATTATCATCAGGACATTTGTCTTAAACAAATAACTGTCAGCTTAAATTTGCTTGACCAGCATAAGATTTGTAGGATTATTTATTAATTTAATTATTTATTCATTCATTGTACCGCAGAATGACTGTTTATCTTCATAGTTGTTTTCTTTTGAGAGGACTTGTAGGATTGTTTGCCATACCAGGTTGAGAGAAGTATATTTTAACTGATGATGAAAGGCAAACGAAAGATAAGAGATTGATCTTGGTGAGGATAACTGACATAAATATGTGTTTTAAACATGGTTTATAATGCAGCAGTCAACTCTATTAAGGAGCGTGGTTCTTTGCAAATATCCCCACTTTTTTTTTTTGCCAATGGGTTGTTGAAGAGATCAAAATCTGGTTTGAGTTACTAGTAGAACAGATGAGATGACAGTGACTCTTATCAACAGTGTGCTGCTGATCTCCCAACAGTGCTTTTTACACATAATTACAGATAGCACAATTAATGATAACATCCTCTAATTAATTTGAGTGCATGCTCCAATGCCAACAGATCACAATGTTATGTATGTACACTGGTGTGTATGTGGGGATTTTAGAGAGAGTATCAAAGGAAGTGAAACAGGAAAGGAGACTGCAAGGCTACTTTAAGGTGACTAATGTAGCGATGGTATATATTTATTCGAAGTGACTTTCACTGATAAGTCATTCTTTCTTCCTCTTTGTGCTTTGCAATAATGCTTCGCATCTGGTTTCAGGTTGCACATAGTTTAAGGAGCAAGCAAAAAAATCTACTAAAATAGTGATATACACGTGATATACTGAAGCTTTAAATGTGTTTTGTCTTGTGCAGAGTATGGGGGCTTAGGCCTTGACTACAGCTTCAGTGTAGCAGTGGCAGAGGAGCTGGGCAACATCCGCTGTGGAGGAATCCCCATGGCCATCGGGGTACAAACTGACATGACTACTCCTGCACTCGCCAGGTACAAGCCTGCAAACCCAGCATCACATTCTCTGAATCTGTTCTTATGAATGCCTTGGAGCCATGTCATTGAACACTTTGGGGTTGGTACTTTGCTTGCTTGTGTAACTAATCCCTCCGGTGGGGAGGATGGTCACATGGGAATAGAGTATGCAACTGTGGATAATATCAAATTATCTTGTCTTTTTATGGATGTTCTTTAGATCAAAGATAGAAAACTGGATTTATGACAGAGTGCTTGCATTAGACCCAACTGTGAACAGCATTATTTTCTTTGATTTTTTTTTTAAACCAACCATGCTTTCTCTTATGTAACATCTACAACAGTGTTCTTACATTATTACTATTATTATACTAGTAAATAGAGTCTGTTGTACAGTTCCAAACATTGTATTACCAGACATATTAATATGTTTGGTAATAGTTTATTGACACAACATGGGTGAAGCAAACTATTATCAAACATACAGGACCGTGGCTTGTGTGATATCCTTTTGATTTAGCTTCTGGTGACAGAAGAAAAAATTCTGTGAAATAGACAGTCAGAGTCTCAGGAGCTTAATTAGAGGATCTACTCCAGCCTGCAATGAGGTTTAAGTACTATAAAAGAGCTGCAGATGAGTGGGAGTGATACTGTGTGAGCTCCCTCCTTACTCCCACTGGAGCTGTAATTGCCTCAAACATGGCAGTGTTGTTTTAAAGCATACAGTCTGCAGCTGTGCCTTGCTACAGTTACACAAGTTTGGCAAAACTTTGACATTGTTGCTACTACAGTTGCTACTACTCTGTGCATTTCTATATGTGTGTCTGTGTTCGCACAGGTTTGGTTCAGATGAGCTTAAGGAGGAGTTCCTCCTTCCCTCCATAACAGGGGACAAAGTGGCCTGCCTTGGAGTTAGTGAGGTTGGAGCTGGCTCTGATGTCTCAAGTACGTTTAATATTATCTTCTTTTTTCTAGAGTATGGGGCTGTAAGTTCACTGTCGTCATATGTCATCATTTTTAAGTTCCTTTTCTTGGTGCGTTGATAGTCTTTTAATCTAAGGTTTCCATTTAAACTGCAGTTTCTGAACACTCAACCATTTGCCTATTCAGGTATCAAGACCAAGGCAGTGAGGAAAGGTGATGAATATGTGATCAATGGGGGAAAGATGTGGACCACCAACGGTACCCAAGCAGACTGGATGTGTCTCCTTGCCAACACCAGTGATGGGCCCCCACACAGGAACAAATCACTCATCTGTTTGCCCATGAACTTGCCGGGTAGGGTTAGTCAGATCGTTATCGATGGTTGAAGACATTTTGTGCAGAAAATATGCAATTTGTGATTCATTTCCATCCAGAAAGTGTAAGATTGTGCTTGTTTGCGGATTGCTTCGTAAAGAACAGATTGTTTTATTTTGCCCCCTAAAATGTCATTTGTTATTTTGTAATATTGCCCATGTGCATAATAATGTTCTTTCCGTTTCCTGTCCTCTCCACCACAGGAGTACACATCGCCCGAAAGATTGATAAACTGGGTATGTGGTCATCTGACACTGCTGAAGTGTTTTTTGATGACGTCCATGTGCCCTGTAAGAACGTTATCGGCCAGGAAGGCATGGGCTTCACCTATCAGATGCTTCAGTTCCAGGAAGAGAGGCTTTGGTCGGTGGCCAATGGTAAGTAGACTTTACTCAATAAATCTTATCTTACTTATTATGCCAAGGATACGCAGTCATCAGACGTCATCTAAAGTTGCAGCCATCTTTCTCCCCATTAGCCTCCTACAGATTTTACTGGAAAATGTGCAGTTTGTGGTATTAGTTGTGTTTCACTTTTAGTTTCCAGATAAATGGGGAGTTCAGGTCACATGGTTCAAGCAATTTGTCAAGCATATGTTTGCCTTTGATTTGAGTCAATGTTTTCTTGGGCAGAATCTGCAAGAAACTATTTCTGCTGGTTTTTACTGGATCTGACACTAATGTATCAGCCTGTCTGGCCTGGTTAATCCAAACCAGAGTTATCTCCAGCACATGTAGATAACACATTTCAGTTGAGGTGTTAAAAATAACTCTTTGTGATCTCCAGTATTGACCACAATGGACAACATCATTCAGGACACCATCCAGTACACACGGCAGAGGAAGATCTTCAAGCAGCCTGTTCTTCATCACCAGGCAGTTCACTTCAGGTTGGCTGAGCTGCAGACGGAGGTCGAGCTGCTCCGCTCTCTCCTCTACCGTGCTACAGGTAGCTTCACTTTATAGACTGCATAAAGTGAAATATTGATGTTACCTTGGTATAGTAGGCTGCACCTGGATGACTCTTGATTCTTAATTACTCCTAAGTTTGGTTCAGAGTAGTAGGATATACAGAATATATTGGAAACAGCTGTTATGGTATAGTATGGTAATGAGAAAATCTTGGACGAGTGTACCACAATAACATTTTATTATTTAATTTTAGAAACAACATTATGAAAGTATGCAGTGCAAAGGAGCTTTACTTCTTTAGATTACAAGAGTGAGTCAATCCCCATAGATCTCTACTAGAAAATACTCAACTTTATAGCAGGAAAAAATATTATTATATGGAGTTTTCTTTGGAACTGCTCAAAAAATATACGAACTGCCTAAATGATATAATATATATAATATCATTAAAGGTATCACTGTATTATTAAAAATATCAATAAATGTAAGCACATAATGTGACATTTATTTACCTTGCACTAATTCCCCTATTCATTTATGTTTCAACTTAATTTTACATTCTGTTTATTAGCATACTCATTTTTTAATTTTAAAATAGTGAGGTAATATTTTCCACTTTGCGTTTTCCCATCCATAACAAATTTTTCAGTTTTCTTTATGCATTTCTGCAAGACCAGTGGGTGATCTCACAGTCAGAACCTCCATCTTTTTTTTTTATGAAAGAAAGCTACTTTCAGCTGCTCCCTGATTCACAAGAGTTCATCAATGCTTCACATATTTGCTTTGGCAGGGTTTTAATGCTGAATGTCGCCCTGATGCAACCCCCAAGGGATTTGTGGCTCCTTCTGGGATCCGACCAGATAAACCCAATTCCAAAAGACGTTTCTCAACCTTTTCAGAATTGGGTTTGTATAATAGCAGGTTGAGAGTCCATGAAGCCAAGTGGAGAGCAGTGGTATTAATATTACTGTAGAAAAGGCACATGCCCAGCTCTGCCAGAAGGCAGTCCAAGTTTTTTTACACTGCCATCTTTATAATACATGCCTGCATCTGTCGTGTGGGTGTCCAAGGTCTTGTGATTTTTCTCATTCAGTTTAAAACCCCTTAAGTGGCCAGTAGCTTTGGGTGAATTCATCAGACTGGGAACGGTTCAAGTCAACATTTGCTTTCCCAGAATTCAAAGCTTTTTGCATCTGTTTGGTCCAGGTAGACAAGCACACACACGGCCACACCAACTTTTTTTTAGTTGCTGAAACAGGAGAAATAGTGCGGCTCAAACATGTTCGTCTAGAGGGTACCTTCAATGGAGGCACTGATCAGTTGCACTGGGAAAAGGCTTGAATGTGGAAAAACACTGAATCAGAGCCAGCCACATGTGACTCTAAAACTGAAGCATATTTGTTTTATTGTCTGTTTTCCTCTTTCATTCCCATCCACCTGGACAATTTTCACTGCTAGTGGCTATTCTTTGTTTGCAGCGTTGTATATTAAAGGCAACGATGTCACCAAGCTGGCATCCATGGCCAAATTAAAGGGGGGCCGCCTGGCTAGAGAACTGAGCGACAGCTGTCTCCAGTACTGGGGAGGGATGGGATACACCAGTGATGTGTCAGTCAGCCGATTTTACAGGTAAGACTGCAATGAGGAAAGAACTAAGACCACACTATATAGTTACTGCTTTGGATTTCCTTGTCATATCTGAAAAATGGTAAAACACAACCCAACCGAAACATACTAGATATGTGTTTCTACAAAATAAATTAAAAAAAAATCTAAATTAATATCTAACCCAAACCTATGTATCCATCAAGCATAACATTAAGACCACTGACAGGTGAAGTGGATAACACACTTATCTCTTCATCACGGCACCTGTGAATGGGTGGGATATATTAGGGTGCAAGTGAACATTTTGTCCTCAAAGTTGATGTGTTAAAAACAGGAAAAATGGGCAGTGTAAGGATTTGGGCAAGTTTGACAAGGGCCAGATTGTGATGGCTAAATGACTGGGTCATAGCATCTCCATAACTGCAGTGGACAGTATCTATCAAAAGTGGTCCAAGGAAATAACAGTGGTGAACCAGTGACAGGGTTATGGATGGCCAAGGCTCATTGATGCACGTAGGGAGGTAAAGCTGGCCCGTGTGGTCCAAATTAACAGACAAGCTACTGTAGCTCAGATTCACAAAAAAGTTAATGCTGGTTCTGAGAGAAAGGTGTTGGAATACACAGTGCATCACAGTTTGTTGTTTATGGGGCTGCTTAGCTGCAGACCAGTAAGGACGCTCATGCTGACACTGTCACCTGCTGAAAGTGCCAACAATGAGCAAATGAGCATCAGAACTGGACCATGGAGCAATGGAAAAAAGTGGCCTGGTCTGATGAATCATGTTTTCTTTTACATAATGGGGATAGCCGGGTGCATGTGCACCGCTTACCTAGGGAATGCCTGGCACCAAGATGCACTACGGGAAGAAGGCAAGCCGGTGGAAGCAGTGTGACACTTTGGGCGATGTTCTGCTGGGAAACCTTGGGTCCTGCCATCCACGTGGATGTTACTTTGACACATACCACCTACTTAAGCGTTGTTGCAGATCATGTATACCGTTTGATGGAAACAGTATTCCCTGATGACTGCAGCCTCTTTCAGCAGGATAATGCACCCTGCCACAAAGCAAAAATGGTTCATAGATGGTTTGAGGAGCATAGAGTTTGCAGTGTTGACTTGGCCTCCAAATTCCCCAGATCTCAATCCAATCGAGCATGTGTGGGATGTGCTGGACAAACATGTCTGATCCATGGAGGCCCCACCTCACAACTTACAGGACTTGAAGGATCTGTTGTTAACATCTTGGTGCAGATGCCACAGCACACCTTCAGGCCTCGACCGGTCAGGGCTGTTTGGCAGCAAAAGGGGGGGCCAACACAATATCAGGCAGGTGGTCATAATGTTATGCTTGATCGGTGTATTGTTTTTATGTTAGCAGCAGTCAGTTTTGTTGTGTTTAAACTTCTGATCAGTGTATATTATTTATGAGTTAAATGCAATTTCTTAATAATCATGTTAGAATTACACAGATTAATGGATTCAATGTAGTATTAATGCTTGAAAACATGTCATCTGAGGCCCCCTTTAGTTATTTAGTGCCTAATCAAAGAAAACTTCCTTTCAGATTCTTAAGTCCTTGTTTTGCACGATGCTGACATCTAGTGACAGGGCAAATAACACAACCGTATTGTTTGACCCACAGTCACTCAACTCAGGATAATTTAGATGAATCACATGTAGCTTGCTGTTCACACGGTTGTGACAGGGTTAAAAAAAACAATGTGAAATTCATCTTCCCTGCAGGGATTCCAGATTAATGTCAATTGGTGCAGGAGCTGATGAGGTAATGCTGGGAATCATCTGCAAGTACATGGACACAATACCCGGCAAGTGATGTCATCAACGGCACTCCCAGTGGGGACAATTGCCAAAGTGCAGTTCTGATTTGTCATACACTTTGATCACTTACTCAGATGAGATTTTGCATTTGCCTTTTTAACAATACTGTATGCGGTCATAAAACTATCCTTACATGGTCGATCACTCAGATTAATGAAGCTTTTTCCCTTTCCTTGCCTCTACGTACACTAATCAATTGCAGTTTTGGTTGAATGTTATTTGGTAATTTATATTAATTGTCTAGAATAAAGGAAAATAATGTTCATTAAAAATGGCTTTTATATGTTTAGGACTTTGGTGCTAAAGATATTTCAGCACATCCAACAGCATGAGCTCATACCAGCCAATCCAGAGCATAAAATTTGTTTATTTACATTAACATTTTTTACAATAAAGATGAAACAATGAAGTACACTACAGTTTCTTGTGTGTTTGTCAAATAACATAATGTACTTTTTCATTCTTAAAGCAAATACACTAGATTACGCATTTAAGATATTCTATTACTTAACTTGAACTCAGCTTGTGCTGCTTGACAAACTTTCCCAGATTTGTTGTTGATCACTGAGAATTACAGTTCAACACGGCCGTATGTTCTACAGTCATAAATCACGCTCTTATGTTCTCAGTCCAGGTTAATTGGTCAGATGTTAAGTATAAACACTGTAAATACTGACATTGTCTGCTTCACTTATTCATAACAGTATCCACTATATTTCATGTTATCATAAATCATCTCAGTCCTTATTCTTCTAAACCACTTTTACTTTATGGTACTCCATCAAACAGCATGAGTAGGAGGCCTTTCTCATTTTCTTCTTGAGTCATTGTCAGACACTGGGGCACATAAAAGCTTAATGATTTAAAAAAAAAAAAAACATCCCTGCCTTTTGTCTTTATTGTCTTGGTCATCACTGTGGCACAGACTGGAAGAGAAGAACTGAAGCGCAGAGTCCTCTGGGATCCTCCTATCACCTCAGCTTGATGAACCAGTACAGGACAAAGAAGACGAAAAAGCAGAAGAGTAACATATAGCACAGCAGTTTTGTCTGACTACCCCGGGACAGCTGCTTGACTCTGCCGATGGTGGCGCCAAGCAGGCCACCCGTGGAGTCAAAGTCTGTGTCCTAAAGAGAGGGAGAAAGAGCTTAAGAAGACTGAAGTCCAGTAGATAACAGCAACAACATTCAGATGCTAGAAGACCTGTCTAAAGTTTACAGGTCTGGATCATTTACTCAAATTCTTTAGTTTTGAGGAGCTTTAATTTTTCCACCTTTTAGGGAGGAATGGACTTTTCATGGCTTCTAAGGTACTTTGGCTGATTTAAGTTCAACCACAACATAGAACCACACATAAAGCAGGCAAAAATAGCTCCCTCCCTGCCTCAAACAACACTAAATCCAGTTAATTTTGCTAAACCAACAAAAGGTCCAAGACACCACAGTTAAACTCACCATATCCTCCAGCATTTTATTCTGGTATTTGACCTCTGAGCCAATGTCAATGGAGAGCTGTAAACAGAAATTAATTATAAATACAATGCTGGTAATAGATAAAAACTGAAATGAGCTTAAATTATTTCAGATCTTCACTCTGAGGAAACAAAGGCAAATCGTTTAGATATATATACATACATACTCTTTGTTGCAGTGTTCACTAACCGTTAAAAAATAAAATTAAAAGCAAATATCTTGTGATCATAAGTTACTTACACTTTTCAAAGCGTTGACTTTAGCCCTGAGTCCCTCCTGCAGGTGCTCATTTTCTTCCTCGTACACACTATATCCACTAGCTACATAATTCCCAGAGCCTCCTTCACCTGCATTAAGCGACAGTGGCATTTAATACAGTTTTCTCGAACATCTGAATCCTCTAGTACAATGTTAATGGTCACAGCGTTGTGTTAACTTACACAGCACCAAACATTTGTTAACATTAGCTAGCATTAGTTAGCTAATTAGCAAACATCTTGCGTATGAGTCCAGAGAAGCTTTGATTTATTTGTTTGTTTCTCACCCAGTCCGGCGCGCCTCATGTCGATCCTCTAAAGCTAACACTGTCCGTAAGTTTATGTTAAAAGACTAAATAAAGAAGAAGTTTCACTTGTAAGTGACCCGGTAACTGCAGCAAGTCTTCACAACACAAACGCCACGACACCATACGGCAGCCGACGAGGACAATCCCGAGGCGAAAAGGCGAAGGCGTGAAAAATACGAACCGTATTTGATCGCGTTTAAAAATTTTATTTTTATGAAACACTAGTGAAAATAGGCCATTCTATGATTGGATGACAATTTAGGCTTCAAAAATTGCAAAAAAACCAAACAAACAAATTTTATTTTATAATTTTCTGTTATGTAATAAAAACAAATAGTAAGCAATGAAAAAAATAGACTTGTCCAGCTTCGGGCATCAAAAGTACACTTTTTATGAGATATTTTAGTTGCTGTGTGTTATGTGTAGCGCAACTTTCGAAACTATTCAACTTTTTTTTTTTTTTGGTAATTTCTAAGGAATTATATTTATGTCAAAAGTCAAACGCGAGAAAAAATAATCCGAGCCAAAATTTTCATTTCAAGGACGCAAATATAACTCCATCACAAGGGTTAAAACAGGGTCGCACACATTAGCATGGCTGACTTGATACATTTATTTATAGATTATGACATAAATGTGGGAAATAAATACTCAGGACCGCAGAAATGTTAAATAATATTTTATAGGTTTTGAACATATATTTGTTTTATAAGTATAGTAACAGGGTTGCAAATCAATGCTAGAGTTGGTGTTTTCTCAGAAACAGATGCTAGCAGTGGAGTGTAATAGACTATGAATATAATTATATAAAGAAAGGAAGGAAACTATAAATTCATCTGTCTTCTTTTAGTAATATAGGTAACAGGGTTGCACTGGTTAGAGTGACACACTCAGTCTAGTCAGAGAACTGACCTTTGGTGTTAGTACACATCTCAGTCATGTTTCATCTCTTCCTTTTCCAGGCTAAATAGGTTTCAGTAACAGGGTTCCGCATATTGTTTTCGACATTTACATTTACGTTTTGTAACATACAATTATTCCATTTTGGAATAAATATATGTTTTAGTATTTTGTGCATGGATTATTTTCAAATTCATGATTGAGACAGAAAATGTTTTTGTAGAATGGCTCAGATAAAATATAATCTGAAGTTAGTTTCTCTGCTTACCCTGTGTCTTCAGCGGGGGTGTCAAACTGAGCAGTACAGTATCTCAAGTGGGCCAGACCAGTAAAGCCTCTGTATAAAAAACACACGTCTAAATTGTTCCCATTCTTTAACTGTCAAGAAGTACTTAAGAAACCATAAGACCCAGAGAAATACACCACTTACCTCACTCCCGCTGACATTTTCCAGACAACAGAAGGTATTGCATCTTGATAAAGTATTCTTTTCATTTAATGGGTGAATGATTTATTAACCAAATGAACTTAAGAAATCTTTAAAAATAAAAAAGTGCAATTTCAAAACCTGTGTATTTGTGTTTCTGCACTCATTGAGTCTACTGTCATTACATATACATTATATAGTTTTGAGAAGACCTTTAAACAAAACCCCACAAAATCTTCACATGTGGAGTTTCATATACATTTTCACTTGTGTATCGTAAAGTAAAAACATTTTTATTTTAATTCATTTTAGTTTAAAAAAAAAAAGAAGAAGAAGAAAAGAAAGAAAAAAAATTACATCACTGCAGCTTCCAAAGCCATCCTATAGCTCAAATGAGACCCTTTGGCAGCCTGGTTCTGCCCCCTGGGCCACATTTTGACATAGTGCTCTCTAGTATATAGTCAAATGTGTATCTCTGCTTGACCTCTCCTCCAAACAAAAGTTGTTCAGTTTGGAGATGTTGCTTGCTGTTCCCAACTGAGAGCTGCAGATGCACTGAAATCCCGCAACATTTTACTGGGATTTAAATCTCGGCTTTGACCACTAGACCGTTCCATCACTCTCCATTTATTCTTTTTTGAGCCATTTCATGGTGGATTTGTTAGAGTACTTAGGATTATGATGCTGATAAAAGGTCCACTTCCTGTTCACCTTCAACTTTCAGATAGATAAGCTCAAAATATCTGAGAGCTCTTTGATGTGATACAGAATCAAAGTGACTGCAATCTACCCATTGCCTACAACAAAGGAACCCCAAACCAACAATTCCACCGACATGCTTTATAAGCTTTAACCCTGGAAAAGCTGTTTTTGGTCAGTGCCAAACATATCTACTGCTATTGTTGCCACACAATCATATCTTCTTCTTTTTTTTTTTTATCTGTTCAGAGAACATTATAATAAGAGATCTTAGCCTGTATGTTCAATGGCAAACTTAAAATTAATTTCAGACATCAAAAGCATTTTTTCTGGCAGAGCTACCTCAAAAAGGATTGGACTTTTGGAAACTTAGATACCAACAGCAGCAACAATGACCTGACAATTCAGAGTGCTCGGACACCTCTTTCCATCAGAGGGGCTAAATCAGTTATCAGGCTAAATTTTCCAGAGTAGCAGCTCATTAGAAATGCCACTTTTTCCCTACAGTGACAGTTTTTCAGTTTTTTTGTTTTTGTTTTTTGTTTTTTTTTTTACAGTTTTTCCCAACAGCTTTAAAGGTTTCTTTGGATCTTGGCATGTTGGCATCAAAGACTTTACTAGCAAAGAGAGCCACAGACCCAAGATTTAAAAGATTCTAATCTGAACACATGATTCTAATGTTATGGATCTGAAGGTAGGGTATTTTACATGACTGATTTTTTTCCAAGTTCTTTAAAACATGAATATGACTATATGTCAGTTTTGTGTGTCTCTTGTTTTAGTATGCCACCTTTATCTGTAAGCACTGTCTTAAAGAGTATTGAGATTTTGATTATTGAATATACTCATTTATTTCCCATGACTGTAAGTTAATTATAAGGCTACAGTTCATATCATTGTACAGCTATTTCTTTTATAGCCTACATGACCCTGAATTGGATAAGTGGTTAAGAAAATGGATGGATGATTAGATATCATGCATTGGTATCACAGCATGCATTTAAGTGCATTAACTATTTTCAAGACACAAAAACAACAGTTTCCATTCACCCTTTTGGTTGTCAAGCTTCAACACACGCAAAACACAAAAACAGTGTAATCAAGAAGAAAACCACTCTCTGCCTGAAAGTGGTGCGCATCAGTGGGCAAATCTCCCTTCGCTGGTGGAAAGTATTATATGCAGAAAATTGTTATGATGCTCCTTTTAGACACGGACATGGTTTCCTTTGAACATTTTTAACACAATCACCATGAAATGGAAAGAAATCTTCTTTGTGGGTTGAATAACACGGGCTTACTGACACATCCATCTGCGCTGTATGGGACAGAAAAGAGTTTCTCAATATTTACAAAATCCTAGTGGTGCTGTTTAGCAGTGATGAGCTTTTCTTATCCCCTCATACATCATCGCTCACCTAGCTCTGTGCCAATATTGCAGGAGACAGCTAATATGATATAAGAGATTAGAATGACTTTCGTGACGTTAATTTATTCAGATCCAATATCTTATAAATAAATAAAATTTTAAGCTCCTGTCTGCCATAATGCATTTCAGTGCCTCAGCAGTCATCTTTTTATGTTTCACCCAATGGCTGTGCTGTATGCATGACCTTGACATGAGTAAAGGGAAGAGAGGATATTGATTGAACTGTGTGCACCGATCTCAGCTGCCTTTGTGTATCTGAGAGGATTGGATTTATTAAAAAGGCCTTTAGAGTGGAGAAAGGCTTTTGGATGTCTAGAAGCTGGCATTCATCCTCATTGAAACTGCGTGGATGCAGAACAGCCCTGCTGCAATGATCACCATGCAGGGTCCCTGAGCAGTCTTCCACAAACAGCACACTTTGTATTTAGCACAGATGTCTTTTCAGTCTCTTGAGATAGCAAGAAGTTTGAAGATGTTGTTTGAAATCTCTGCAACAGATTCGAATGTTACGTGGTCAACAATATCAGATTTTTTTTTCCTCAAGTGAGGATGTTTATAGCTCACATTTTAACAGACTACATTTTAACAGAAGATACAAGATACGCATGTTTAGCAAATGAACTTTTTTTGCTTTGTTTCTATGAAATAGATGAGAAAATAAAATGGGGCACTGTTTTCAAGTCTGTATACGGCTCCCTCCACAGACTTTCTATCAGATTGAGGTTTGGGGACTGGCTAGGCCACTCCATGACCTTAATGTGCTTCTTTTTTAGCCGCTCCTTTCTTGTCTTGGTGGTCATTGTCATGCTGGAAGACCCATCCATGACCCATCTTCAGTATTTTGGCTGATGGAAGGCGTTTCTTGTCCAAGATTTTACAGTACATGACCCTGTCCATTGCCCCCTCAATGCAGTGAATTCATCCTGTACCCTTAGCAGAAAAACAGCTCCAAAGAATAATGTTTCCACCACCGTGCTTGACTGTGGAGATGGTGTTCTTTGGGTCATACTCAGCATTCTCTTACTCCGACCACGGCGGGTCAATTTGAAGCCAAAGAGCTCGACTTTGGTTTCAGGTGACCACAGCATTTTTCCCCTTCTCTGAATCATTTAGATTTTCACTGGCAAACTTAAGACGGGCCTGTACATGTGCCTTCTTGAGCACGGGGACCTTGCGGGTGCTACAAGATTTCAACCCATTACGGCGTAGCGTGTTACCAAAGGTGTTCTCGGTGACTGTGGTCTCAGCATTAACAAGTTCCTCCTGTGTACCTTTTGAACTGATCCACCACCTTTCTTATGATCACCCTCACCCATGAGGCAAGATCTTGCATAGAGCTCCAGACCGAGGGTCATTGATGGTCATTTTATATTTCTTCCATTTCCAAATAATTGCACCAACAGTTGTCACCTTGTTGCCTTGCAGCTTCTTGGACGGTTGCCCTACATTAACAGTATTGGTAATTATCAAAAATCATTTCTGCAATGGTTAACCACAATATGCACAAATTGATTAATTGAAATGGCATTTTTGATGCAAAAATGTAACTATTGTTGTTATCCATGTCTGTGTGCTCAAATTCATGTGTAAAAATGTGAAGGTCGTTATTTGCCAAATAAATAACTACGTAATCTATTTGCTTTGAACAAGCTTTTAAAAAATTTCTAAAATATTTGTGTTTTCTTGTCAGGTGGTCCAATAAAGCACTTTATTGAAAATTCCTTTAATTAGTATTTCTTTGTACTGTAATATCAACTTTTAGGAAAAAGAATAAGTTCTAGTTGGGAAAAATTATGCAATGGCTACTCTGCACATAAGGAAAATAATATTCCCCTAACCAACCAATGTTAGGTATTGAAGATAATCCCCAGTCACTAAAGTATGCATGCCATTTGATGATACAAGGCTATAATTAGTTGAAAATGAGAAGTGCTAACCTGTCTCTGCACTGCACCTCTCTCTGGATGTTGCTGAGGCTTAACAATATCTCGCTCGCCCTGATTAGCATGATTTCTCCAGAGAACTGAGCAATGGATGAGTCAGATGATGGTGGAGAGAAATGGAGAGGGATGCATGCCGGAGGAAAGATCAAGAGGATGATATTGTGCTTCCTGTTAGTCTCAGGAGAAACGATTTTGATTCCTATACTTAATATTGCTTTGAACCACAGTTAAAAGAACTCTGCTGGCCCTTTAGCTTTGACTGGCTTGTAAATTTTGATTATATCAAACTCAGCATCCGTAATAAATGGTCATGTCGTTCAGGGCGAGCCTAAATCTTTTTATTCATAATTAAGGGTGTTTTAATAAGATGTGAGAGACTGTGAGATCTGGATAAGCCACTGGGACAGAATAGACAAATGGAAAGAGAAAATGAGGAGGATGCATGCTAGAATATAACAGTCAACTCATAAATTAGAGTGACCCAAATATTTACTATTAGATACATTACATCATAAGCTTCCTTGTTTGGTTGTAAATATGCACACTGTTATAGTGGTGTGGTGAATGCTCTCATTATAAATACTGAAAGTTTTAATTAATAAGGTCACTGTATGTACAAGAAATCCCTGTGATCGTGAAGCTAGGGCTTCAGACTGCTCTCAGCACTTAGTTTTGGCCATTTTTTTCTAGAAGCCCTGCCCACCTGCTTTTATACCTTCAGTTTCAAGGGGGAACCAAAATGAAAATTGGCTCATAGACAGAGGTACTTAAACAGTTTGTTTCAGACAGTGGGTGAACTGATGGGCTCCACCAAGGCCAGGTATAAGATAAATAAAAATTGTTTTGAATTTGTAAATTATCCAAAGCTATTCTAGAGTCCTTTGGCTCTCTTCCACAGCATGTCTTTTGTTCTGTCTCCATCCCCTCACCCCCAACCAGTCGTGGCTGATGACTGCCCCTCCCTGAACCTGGTTCTGCTGGAGGTTTCTTCCTGTTAAAAGGGAGGTTTTCCTTCCCGCTGTCACCAAGTGCTTGCTCATAGTGGGTTGTTTTCATTGTTAGGTTTTCTCTGTAATTACTGTATGGTCTTTACCTTACAATGCAAAGCGCCTTGTTGTGATTTGGCGCTATATAAATAAGATTGAATTGAATTGAACTGAATAGAGTCCAAAAATAAAAATATGAATTTGGAAGTGGCCATAAAACTTTTCCCTTTTCCGTTTGTGGCTTTTGAAGTCTGCAGACTTGGTCAGCAGTTAGCATTAGTGCTGACAATGGCGGCATTGGTCGCGCATCCATAATCTTGCTTCGTGGTGAAGAAAAACTTCCATTTGCTGGGATGTCCACTCCTGGGAAGAATATTTTAACACACACCTGAATACTCTAGACCAGCAAACCACCAAAACTTCTGCTTTTATAGAGGTGCTCACATTTGCTGATGATTGATTAATCATGTGCATTTGATTAGCAGCACCTGGCTGCTACTTAGTCTCATAATTCCTGTGGAAGCGGTAAGGGTATGCTTAGTTTATCATCTTGTGAAAACCTTTTTGTTTTCAGATGCTGTTTTGTCTTTCTCTGTATCCTTTATTCAAAACTTCTGTTATACTTTGTAGTTTTGAGCCATGTCTGTGGACCTCATCTATGTATTGGATTTTGTTTTTGCTTTTGTTTTTTTGGACTTAATTCATCTCTGAACTCCTGCATGAGCCTCAATGAACTGGTTCATTTTCTGTTAGTAAGTCTTCTTCGTGAGCTTCTGCATTTGAGTCCTAAACCCTGCAATCCATATAACCTGATATAAACATTTTATTAATATTATATATATGTATATATATATATATATATATATATATATATATATATATATATATATATATATATATATGTAATATATTATTAAAGGTTATAATATTAGATTGTTTGGGTAATGTTTACATAAAGACAAAGCAGGTTGATTTGAGAAGGGTAGTGATCAGAGAAGGCTGACTGACTTTCATTAAATCTGGAAGCCTGGTAACCTCTGGGACTCCAATAATGAAATAAATAAATAACTAAATCTGTGTGATAAGCATTTGGAACACTATATTCTGCTGTATTCTAAACGCCAGATAGCATAGCCTTCCAAACGAAGCTCAAAACTGCAGTGGGAAGCTGTCTCAACACAAAATGACATCTGCCATCACATGTACATGAACACATCTGTCCCTTGACTCCTTTAAAGCTTATTTTCACATAACTTTATGCACAGATGCAGATATGGATGTGGTATTTTGTGCACATGTACAGTTTTCATTTCAATCACTGTATGGTTGCATGCATTGCATTTTATCATCTTATTAGTTTTCTGTTTCATCACAGTTTCCTTGCAGGAAAGTCTTCCAGCCATTCAAGCAAAAAAAAAAGCAAAATTGAATTTTGAAATAGAGAGGGAGGGTGTGGGAGGAAGTGGGGGGGGGGGCAGAGTTTTTTTTCAGAATCATCCTTTTAAAGCTGATGTTTGAGCTTCATGGTTATCTCATGTTTCTGAATTCTTTCAGGGGAACCCCTGTCACTCCTAATGTGCAAACCTATTACTCAAACTAAAGTAGGTTGTCGCCCCATTGTACCCATGCTGTTATTAACTCATCTCATCTGTGTGCCAGTGTGTTTGTAGGTTGTCTTTGTCTGCACCTTGTGACCTGCAGAAATGTTGAAAAACTCCCCAAACATACGAGTTTCTTCTTTCTTCTCCTGTTGAGCTTCGGACAGTGATCGACACCATCACCAACTCTCTAGGAAAGGTGATACAACACCATTTAAAGTTTAATTGTGATATTGATTCAAAAAAAGTGCTGTTAACCTCAAAGGGCACTAGTCTAAAGTGGCCTATTTTTATGCTTGATTGTGCCACACATGGGACTGTTCAGCCCTCTCTCACTGATGACCTTCTAGTCAATAAATGCCATTTAAAGTGCTCCTGATTGCAAATTTGAGCACAACGCCTCTATTCATCAAACCCTTCTTCATCTCTGTCTATAGACAGTGCTCAACTGTATGTTTTCATTGTGCTGATTGTGCACTGGCTCAAACACACCCCAAAATCAAAGTGGAAAAAAATAATGCAGCTAGTCCATTTTGCCAAAACATTTCATTGCAGCAACTCAAAATGGTATGCAGAATGTTTTTTTATGGTCCTCACATGCTGAAAACATCAGGGCACGCTCCTAATGAGACGATGGATGTTGTCCTGGAGGATCTCTTCCCAGATCTGGACCAGGGCATCACTGAGCTGAACTGAACAAGCCAAAGAAAAGATAAATATTTCACAATTTCAGAGAATTTTAGTTTTAAACTGATATTTGTGCTGCGGAGCAAAGTAACTATAACACATTTTAAGGCTGGGCCAGTTTAAATTTTCTGCTTCCATCTCATCACATACTGACTTTTCATTCTGAACGCAGTGGATACCCCCTTCGAGTTGTTCTGCAGTGCACTGGGATGCTCATTTAGCATTTATAAAAGTCCAGATGGGTGGCGCAATTACACAAAACAGAACCAAACCGAACCAGAAGAAGTTTGAGTCCCTTTCTGTTTCAACTTTTATTTCACTCTCATACTTTTGCAGTCTCTGGTCGCCCTCTTGGTCAAGGCGTGAAGATACTGGGCGCTGGGAACTTTTTGGGCACTTTTCAGTGCAGTTACCAAAGGATTAGGCTAAATGAAAAACAGAGCCCTTTTAATAGGAACTTTGCACCATGCTTGGGCTGTAATTAATCACTGCAAAGTAAAAAGTGACTAGCTGCAGTCCAAATTATGAATGATCACCATATGACACATTACATAACAACTTTTATGGAAAATCATTACCTATGAAACTAAATGAGTTTGGAACATTCTCATTAAAATATAGAGGTCAATATTTACTTGCAGGACAGTCTGCAGTGTTTAACAAACCATTCCACTCCAGTATCACCTGTTTACTGCACATCTTTACTTCTGGGTACATTTTGAGGTCATATCACTTCTAGACAAATGTGTGTGGTAACAGACTGCTTTGCTGAACACGCTGCCTTACACTTTAGCCACACAGACGCAGGGGGGATTTAATAAAGCCCTCTGCAGGTTGTTTACCTCAAGGCATGATGTAACAGACTGTAAGCGAATCGACACCTGGTGGAAATTATCTTGCATTATGGCAATAAAGCTGAAATGCCTTCTTACTTTGCAATATTAAGTCTGATTCTGATTCCTCTAGTGCAGAGATTAAAGGCAGCTAAGTACACCTACATTCATATTCACATGAATATACAGTCTCATACACTGCATTATTGGATTTATTTATGTGTTTTGTTTTGTTTTTTTCATTATTCATCCTGTTCAGTTTTGCCAAACCAGCATTCCCGTTCCTAGAAATTGCCCCACTAGCCTTGGATTTCCATAAAATTAAGGTGTCTTCTTGTCTCTTTTGCATCTCATAGACTATCTTGAGAAATCCTTCCAGTCTTCCAAAAATGTTTAAAGACATAACATTTTATATTCAGGAAATATTTTGGTGCAATGCCTCAAGTTGTACAGAAGTCTTAAACACATAGGCTGTTAAACATCCTTAAACAGCCCATATATAGCTGGCATTCGAGATTAGCCACAGCAGAGAGTGGTTTTATTTATTTTGTAAATAAATCAGTACATTGTTACAACACAATAATATAAAATATATAGGAGTTCTTATAAAATAGTAGCTTGCTGGTGAGGAATGCTTATTTTTGGTAGCTGCATGAGTGTGTTCATTAATACATATGTGCTTTTCCGGGGGTTCAAATATTTGCTGTTATTTTTACTTATTTTATTTTTTATTTTCTTTCTAAGGAGCTTTCAGGCACAATAGCTATGCAACCCCCGGGCTGCTTTTAGTTATCATTCAAAGAAAAAACAGGTTTATAAAGTATGACTTTAATAAGTAGTTGGGGAAGCACTGAAATGCTCTCTCCCTCAGTGAATGTGTCTTAATTTATTCTCACCCTGTGTGCATGTGAACTACATACTTCTGAAATCCCTGTCTGTTTCTGTTTCAGCTGGAGGCATGACACAAAACACAATCCATCACACAGCACAGCTCTGGTGTGGGCTGCATCAATAAGGTAAATGGTCTGTTTCAGCTCCAGGATCGCACACGGTGTTTACAAAGCTACATGCAATTGTCTGCGCGTGTTTCCTCAAGCCTTATAACTCATCTTGACTTGTTTACAAAGTCTAAGAAAAGAGTAGGGTTTTATAAAGGCAAATCCACTCAGCAAAAGCAGATGAAGTAGGTGATTGCGTTTGAGACTAACCCAAGAAGAAAACTACTTTGGAACTTATGAAGGAGTGAGAGTCTATCCACCCATCCTCTAAAACACTCATCCAGGTCAGGGTCAATACAGAATATATAATATTATGTGATAATGAAAATGCATGCATACCATAATAATAGTCACATCCACTAATTAGCATCTCATCTATGTCCACTTGAAAGAGAAAAGTTTGCGAGGCAGAAAGACACAATTTAGCAGAGTGAGTCATCATCCAGCCAGGAGCAGACTGAACATGTTGCCTTTGATCATTCAGTGAAAACATTTCTGTCATCGCTTTTAATTCCTACAGCTAAGCTGAGTCCTTTCATAATGATGCATTTCGATAAGAGTGTTAATGTGCAAGCTGGTTTTGCCATGTCCTCCATTTCTTATGGGAGTTTAGCAGTTTCAATTTTAATGATGGTGAAAGTTTGAAAACTGACCGCATGGAAGTGCTGCTACACCGCTGCTCTTGCTGCAGGCCTGATAGCTTTCGTATTAACTGCCATAACAAGGATTTTTTTTTTCCTGTCAGAAAAAAAAAGAGCAAGCCAGACAAAGCCCACCCTCGTGTGAATTTCATTCAAAAAGCTTACCAGCACACCAAAAACAGAATCACAATTTTATGCACTGCTGTGTCCTTTATGTCACTAAGGCTTTGGTTTATTGCATTTCTCCTCCCTACAATATGTCACTGCCCTGCGTGCTTTTGTCCTTCCATAATTGAGTATCACCAGGGCTCAATTTCAACCCCTTCTTTAATTCCTGGTGTTCTGCATGACAAGCTTTGACAAGCAATTTATAGTTTGCTGAGTAGTGCTATGAATTCCTTTACAATAATCTCCCCACAGGGATGGAGCACGGTGTCAAACCACCCATTTTTTGTGTCTGTTGAATAATTATTGTAATCAAAGATGGCCTTGCTCAGGTGCAGTTTGTGTATTTATGTCTAGGCAGGAGTTAGTTCAGACAATATTTTGGAGAGCGGATGCCCACTAAATTGCTGCAGAGGCAGGAACCATGCATCCAGCGCTGAAGGATCCATATGGCAGATATAAGGCTTGTTTACAAATTTCACACTGAGAAAGTGCAGCAATCTGCTGAATTTGGCAACATTACATGTTACACAAACCAAACAACGGGTTGTTTATTGCATTAGATCATTATTGTAGGGGTGCTAAAATTCTCCCAGCTCTCAGTGCAGCCCCATTTACTGCTTGTTATATCATTTTATATCATATGCATCTCTTTTTTGAGTAGATATCTGTATAGCAATGTGCAGAATCTGGAGGTAGCGCATTCTAGTTTTCATTTGTAATCCAATTAGTCACGCATGTAAGCAGTCTTGCTAACCATCGGTTATCTTATGACCAATGTTTTATTGTTTTTGTTTGTTTTTTTGAATCTGTGTACACAGAAAGATGTAAATGATGACCAGGGCAGAGAACAGGATGTTTTTTGCTCATTTATGATAAAATCGGTGGGGCCAATATATCAGCCAGTAGTAGCTATTTGCAGTGCAGTTCCAACGGTCGCATACATGTTATGTCACAGGCATGTTTATATAAGCTGAGCTACAGCACATGTCACAGTCAGTTTAGGGTTTATTTCCAAATCAGGCTGTATGAACAGATGAAGTTACTATAAGGTCCTTTGTCCATGGGTACTTGCATCAAGGACGCCACCAGTTCAGAAAAATATTTTCTAAATAAAGCCATGACATCTACCTTTGCTGATGCTAACATGCATGTGACAGTGCCACTGCACCAGGCTTCAAAAAATAAGAGCGAATATGTGTGGGAGAAGCAGTCATATCCCATGCTGCTTTATCTTACTTTAACATCCTGACCCACTTTCCTCCTCAGAAAGTACAGCTTGACTATATGGACTATAATCTGATTATAAAAGCCAGCACAGGTATTAATGTGACAGTATTTTTCCAAAAAGAGCAATGTGAATCCTTGAAAATTTTCACAAATTCACAAATAGGCATCTCAAGCTTGAGGCCATGTAGCAAAGGCAGCGAGTGAACCTTAATCACAACACAACTATTATTATACAGCAGGATCATTCCTTTACTGTGTACTGGCAACACTGTCAAAGTTTCGGCCTTATCAAATCACTAGTATCTTTACCAAGCCCACATTTTACATTTTGAATTCAAAATATGTTACTGAACATGTTAATCACAAATGCACTTTGCACCTGCTATACAAAGGCGCTTTATCTCTGTTAAAGAAAGCAGCATGACTGGAAGAGCAACACTGCCACCTAGTTTAAAGCACAATATGAAGAGCTCCATAAGAGATGCTTCCCCGTATTCAAGGCAAAGTTCACCCGTAATGGCATGGCATATAATTATAAAGCTTGTATATTAACATTGAGTGGCATAATGAGTGATTGGCATAGTCTGTCTGCCCATGCTGTGTCAGTGCAGTAAGATCACATAAACATACTGCTGTCAGGAATACATTAGGCATAACGTTCCTGATAAATGTGGGTGAAAGGAGTGCATACATAAGATCGATGCAGCCTAATTAGTCCTGGGTCAGCTCAGTGTTGCTAATATATCAGATAGCACAATGCAAGTGACATTCAAAACATACCTTCCACAGTGGCAATGACTCATCAAAAGGAAGAGAGCAATCACAGTGAAATTCTTACATAACTTTGACATCACTTTGGCTTTGTTATTTTATCAAAATTACATATATTTTTTAATGAAAATATGGCACTTCAACTTAAAAATGCCTTACAGTGAAGATGTAACTCCACACTTTTGCCACATGAAGTACTGCACTCTGATCTGTGACTATGCTAATTGGTTCCCACCTCACCCCTCCATAGCCTGCATGCAGCCTACCTACACTCACTCTGCATCTGCAAACAAGCCTGGCCTCGCTCATTCAGTTCTCCTGCTACATGGAGGAATACATGCAGGAGGCACTCATCATTCTGGAGTGCAAAATATTTCCATTTGGTGTTACAAAGATAAGCACAAAGTGTTGTTTGGTGAGGGTGCTTGACACAGCAGTCACAGTAATAATGTGACTCTCACTAACAAGTCATCAAGTTTAGACTCTTGGTCAAGATGCCTTGGGATCACATTTGAGCACACTGGGTAACCTTAAACATCACAGTTCATTATGAAGCTTTAATGGTGTAAATTGGGAGTAAATTATGCTTATTACAAACTTTGTAATGTTTAAAAGAAACAATTATGTGTGTCTATGTTATGTTATTGCTGTGACACAATTAGAATACTTTGTAACTCTTTATCCAGTTGTTTTTGATTTTGCTGTCCATTTCTGGAATTAACACTCTTACATTAAATAAGTGGAGAGTTGAAGGGTGTTTTTCTCAGCAAATTCTATAATATAATTCTTCACATTTGGGTTGAGTGTATGAATCTGTTTAAATAGGAATATTTTAATTCTTTAATGCAAATGGAACCAAACTCCTCACTGTCTTTTTTAAATCACTCTGAGGGGCAGTGTTAATGTGACAGCAATACCTCTGCCAGTCAACACCAACCTTACTGATTATCTCAGTCTGTCCTTCTCAACAATCACAAGATATAGATAAAATGAGGGGGAAAATGATACAGTTAAAAAATTCTCCAGTATAACAATTTTTTAGAAATTGTAAAAAAAAGAAAAAAGAAAAAAAGAAAGCCCTAGAGAAAGAGGGTTAGCCACAGCTCTCAGGCAGAATAAAAGACATAAAAGATGAGAAGGCGTTAAATCCACACGTATAGTACCCATTAAGTTTGTTACAGTTCTTATATTGTCCAGAAATGGGAAGCATATTCACATAAAAGACATTTTTCTGAGGTGTTATTTCAGCCAAGAACCATCATCTTTAATCTTTATACTGTGGATTACATTTTAGTCTCTGTTCTCTTTTTGATAGTTTTTTTCTCTGCCTATTGAAAATGCAGTATTTATGCTAATTTGAAAGCACTTCACAGAAACACTGTTTGGACTGTTTGCTAATTTTTTTTCTTGCAATGTCTGTTTCCAAAGTGAAGTCAAAAGAGGACATCATTTGTCTGATCTGCGTCACAACACTTCAACTGACAGATGTTCATATTTGACAAAAAAGAAAGGCAATCTCAAATTTTATGAGGTCAACAAAGGTGGATGTCATAAGAATGCAAATACAGCATGCTCTTTATTGTGTGGAAATAAATGCAACAGTGTCATGAACAGAGATCAAAAGCCCACTCATCTCTTTCCGCCTGCAGATATCCTTTTTTTCTTTTTTTTAAAGAACTTGTATTTAATAGCAAGTCCAACATGTGCTCTTTATGCAAAATGCAGAGTAATTTAAAAAGACTCCCTTACACAAAAGCAGGCCCTCACTGATGAACAGATTACTGAGTGGACTTGCGCATGAAACACAAATGCAAAGAAGAGGAAGGCGTCATTGGATTTGTCTCTTCAAAGCGGACAAGTGTTTATTAGATTCACAGGAGTAATTTGGGCCCTAAGGTGTGTGCCCGAACTTTGATGTGTAAGACTTTTTTTTTTTATTTAAGCCTGTCATGTCATGTCTGGCAGTTTTTGCAATCGGAATGATGATCCGAATGTGCTGATGTACCAGACATATTTGCTTTTACAAAAACAGCTCTATAAGTTTCCTATAGGCTATTCTTGTTAATGTTTGTATTTTTATTTTTTTATTTATTTTTTATTTAGTTATTTATGCCAGAGCTGACAGGCAATAAGGAAGGGGATAGGAAAGAGTGGAAAATTAAATTAAATTAAATAAAAAAATTTAAAAAAAGAGGGGGAGGAGAGAAGCAAAGGGGAGAAAGGGAAAAAAATAATTGAAAAAAGTAGATATACATACATACACATATTTATACATACACACACACACACACACAATCTTGCTGTTTGCAGTAATGTGTGTGTATGCATCTCTGTCATGGAATGCACTCAATAATGAGGGTAAGAAACTGCAATCATGCCCCCCGCGATCCAGAGGCGAGTAGGGAAGAACCCAGGGCACCTGGACCATCTACAGCCCACTAGGAGCTCAGAAAACCCGAGGCTGCACATCCTGATGGCAACCCAGAGGAGGAAGGGGGGCGGAGCCCAGACAGAGCACCCACGGCCAAAGGGCAAGAGTCCAGAGAGCCAGAGGCAATGAGCAGCCCCATCCCACCCCCCACCCCCCCGAAAGTCGGCACCCCCAGCAGGAACCGAGCGTGCTGCCCCTGAGGCCCCAAGCGCCCGAGAACGGTCCGACACCCGGCAGAACCCCCCCAACGCCAAGGCGGTCCAAGCCACCCCCAGGCCAAAGCCACCAAGGGAGCAGGTCAAAAACCACGCCAAGACATCCCGCCACACATCCCGGGACCCACGGGCGCCCACACCCAAGGGGCGGCAGTGACGATCAGCGGGGAGCAGCGTGGAGGGGTACGGAGGGGGTAACTCTGGCCCCTCCACGTGTAAGTCTAAAAATGCTTTTGGAAGTGATCTGCAAGCAGCAGAATTTGGACACTGATGGGGAGGCATGAGGGAATGTCTCTATTTGTTGCCTCGCTCTTCAGAAGCTGAACTACAAGCACAAGCTTTGAATTCAGGTGTGCAGTCTCTTCAGTGCTTGTATTTTCCAGACCCTTATTTTTTCATTTCCCCTCATTTCAAGTGTCACAGCATAGAAGATGGGCCTTGACTTATGTGCCATCCCGATGTTCTCGTGTCACAATGCGTTTGAACATGATTCAAAGACACGATCACAGCTGAGGACACTTTTATCTTTAAATAAAGAAATAACGGATGGCAAAGTTAAGGTGGATCCTTGGTCAGATGAATCATAGTAAGGTTGATACTAATGTTACAAAACAAGGTGCTGGCAGATGTTGCTGAAGCCACAGTCTGATAGGAAGTTGAACAGTTCAATTCAAGTAAAATCAAATCCACCACCCTTTTAAATGTTTTGCAAGCTATAATAATCTTGTGGGTAAGAATGCCCCGTGTCTTACCAAGTCTGAGAGATTTTCCTCCTCTACCATACTAGTCATTGGGAAACATTGCTTTTCAAATATAAATGGTTTTGAAGCAAAAAAATCATCCCTAAGATTTGGAACAAAGAAATTTCACCTTATGTTGGATGAAGAAAAAAAAACAATGAGATGCTACAGAAATCAAGAAAAATGTTCTACAAATATTAACATTTTTCCATATATTTTTCAAAACACAATGCATTTGATTAAAAAGCTAAATATAGGGAGGAATGGTTAAGTATGCGAAGTAAGAAGGGAGGCGGGTGATATTGTTTATTGCTGGTTGATGGCTTAGTTCTTTCTGCATTCTTAAAATTGTAAATTAAAGTGTTGGCTTTGGTGGAGGATAGGCTTTTCAATTGCCTTTCTTGATTTTCTTTAAGTCATAAATAAAACACAAAAAAAATTTGCACACACTGAAGTTAAAGTTAAGTACAAGGCAGCTGAAAAAGCAATACACAGGGAAAGAAATGGTAAAACCTAAACAAAATGAAAGCTGAAAAATAAAGACCATTTTACATTCACAAAACAACATTAAAGGTGATTATGGCATTTGCATGGCCAAAAGAGGGGGAAAAAATCAATATGACTGGTACTGACTGACACAATTATCCTGTGCTGTCACTGAAAACAGAGCGAATGGGAGTTCAGAGCGATTAGTGGCACTCCTGTGAGTTTGGGTAAATCTTTCATTGTCAGTCAGTGAGAAAACATTTCTCTCTCCAGTTAATTTAAGATAAATACCAAAAGTACCAGTCCAAACTCAGTGATGATGGAAAGCCTAATGCTAATTGTTTTGTAGAAATGTGTCGTCTAATTTACATTTAGAGGCATTTTAAATACACTCTCACCGCATAATTTTCATTTTCTAATAACCCCAATATATTTCTGTCTTAATGTGCATTCTCTTGAAGCCTTTTTTTTTTTTTGCTGGTGTACCCTTGGAAGGTAATTTGCCAGCTGCTTATCTTCACTCCCCAGCTTGTATTCAGGTCAGTCCCATGTGTCAAAGTAAACTGAGATTGCTCACTACTGGATGCTGGAACAAAGATAATGAATTCATGAAAAAATCATAATTAGACTTTGGTGCAGCTTTATGGTGTAAACATGTAGTTGAACTCCATGAGTGATATAAGTGGCATCATCTCTTCATTACAGAGAAAATTAATACAGTGATATTAGCAGAGCAACAACCATTAACATTTCTGGTAATAAATTAAGATATGGGTCTAATCCACAATCTGAGTGTAGATTTACCTCATAAAAAGACACAATATTAATTCCTCACATAGTTAATATTTTAATTGTTATTTATTTTTTTGTTCTTGTTTTGAATTTGCTCCCATTAAAGTAAGATGCCTGGATTTAAAGAATTCTCATCAAGGTGGAGATAACATGGTCATTGTCTTTGGTTTGTCTGATGTCTCTGTGTTTACCCCAGCTGACTTCCATTAGACTTTGTGGGGAGGTATGAATGTGCAAAGGATGAACCCACTAGATTTAGTGACTTTCCAGACCCCCCCCCCCCCCAAGACTTTTTTTTTCAAAAAGTAACTAGCAACAAATTTAGCCACTTTTTACAGTGACGTCAGCGACTTTTGGAGATCATCCGGAAACCTGGAATCCTTGGCTGTCGCCGTGTTTTCTGTACGTACAGCCTTCGTACTGCGTCCCTTCATGCACTTTGGCATTGCCCGGACCATAGACACATGTCTATGGTCCAGACCCCAAGAGTACCTGGCTGCAGGCAAGAGGGTGCCATCATACCTCAGCTCCATAGCGGAAGTTGGTCTGGTCAATAATGACACCCAGTTATGCCAATTGGAGGTCACTAAAGTTAATAATGAATCTATGTGTAACTTTGCAAAAATAATATCAAGCTCTGTAGTTTTCTCTGGGCCCCTCCCCAGCCGGACCAGGAGTGACATGTTTTGCTGTACTTTCTCCTTCAATTGCTGGCTGTCTGAGTCATAGACATATTTACGTGTCTATTACTCTGCAACATCGCGTGGAGATCTGGAGCAGTGCCGCTGGATTGGCAGACCGGGTTGGTGGTCCCCATCTTTAAGAAGGGAGACCCAAGGGTATGCTCCAACTTTCGGGGGATCACACTCCTCAGCCTCCATGGTAAGGTCTATGTCATCGTGCTGGAAAGGAGGGTCCATCTACTAGTCGAACCTCAGAACAATGCGGTTTTCGTCCTGGTTGTGGAATGCTGGACCAGCTCTTTATCCTCTCGAGGATATTCGAGCGTGCGTGGGAGTTTGTCCATCCAGTCTACATATGCTTTGTGGACTTGGAGAAGGCATTTGACCACGTCCCTCTGGGTATCCTGTGGGAGGTCCTGCAGGACTATGGGGTGTCTGGCCCATTGTTGCAGGCCATTCAATCCCTGTACAACAGCTGTAAGAGCTTGTCGGACTCATTTCCTGTGGGTGTTGGACTTCAACAGGGCTGGCCTTTGTCACCAATTCTGTTCATAATTTTTATGAACAGAATTTCTAGGTGTAGCCATGTGGTGAAAGGCTTCCGCCTTGGTGGCCTCAGAATCTCGTCTCTGCTCTTTGCGGATGATGCGGATGGGCTTCTCTGCTAAGGCTGCTGCAGAAGCGGAAGAAAATAAATGGATGGATGTCTATGGTCTGAGTGGTGTCCAAAAAACAATGTGGGCTTTATAGATAGTTGGGAAAGTTTCTGGGGAAAACCTGGTCTTGTTAGGGGAGACAACATCCATCCCACTTTGTATGGAGAAGCTCTCGTTTCTAGAAATCTGGCTGAATTTATTAAACCGCCTGGTTGAGACTAGGAAGCAGAGTTGCGGTCTTACATGCCTCTCTGCAGTTTCTCCCCTCCCACATCCCCCTAAAACCCCATCCCCATAGAGATGCTGCCTGCCCCCAGACCACCAAAAAACAAACCTAAAACCAGCAAAAAAATGACAAAAAATCTTAAGCATAAAAATTCAAAAATAAAATACAATATAGCATCCTCAACTCCACCAAAGAGTGAAACAGCTAAATGTGGATTAATAAACATTAGGTCTCTCTCTCTCTCTAAAGTCCCTGTTAGTAAATGGTTTAATAATTGATCAAAATATTGACTTGTTCTGCCTTACAGAAACCTGGTTACAGCAAGATGAATATATTTGGCACTATATAAATAAAACTGAATTGAATTGAAAGCACTATTTTTGAGTTTAACTCCCAACAGACACAGAGGAATATGTGCAGGTCCTCTATATTATATTGAGCCTACTGATGAGGACAGAAAAAAATATTGTAGTCTAATCCCATAACACCTACCAGTTTTGGTTTGTGTTTATTTTTATTCTGATCAGTTTCATATAATCCACATCCTGAGGCCTACACTACAAGAAAGGATTTGAGATAAGGGAGGTAACTTGAGGTTGGACCTGCAGTAATTCATGCTGCGCACATTTTGCTTTAGATCTGGGGTATGTTTGAGATAACAGATCCCCAATTATACTGTAGAACAATCTACAGATTAATCAACTCTTGCAATGGCATTAACATTTCCTGAAGATCCCCTGGACCAAGTGTCTCAAAAGGTGCAGATGAGCTAATTTACCGAATAAGTTTCAGTAGAGCTATGTTTGTTTTAAGCCACACTGTATGATATGGATCTAATACCTTCTGTGGTTGTGTGTAAGTTTACATACATCCAGTGAAGGCTACTAACAACAGCTGCAATTCTGCTGTTTGTTTCAATGCTACATCCCATGCTTTTAACATTTAGTTACTGACACTTACGTTCACTGCCAGCAATTACCAACCAAAGAAGTGCTGCATTATTGTAGAGTATTGGACCAAACTCATTAGAGATGGCTATAGAGTGGATGGTGGGTGATCTATTAAGCCACTTACAGTGCTGTAAAATCTGGAAAGGTGTTTTCAAGTACTCTGGCTAATCAGACTCACAGTGAGGTTGAAGTTGGTTGGAGCTATGCTGGGAATTATGTTGTCCACCTCTATGACTTCCTACTTTTTGACCTGCCATTGTAGCAAATGCAGCATGCACAATAATGTGTTTCAGTATGGATCTATTAATTTATGCACTTTCATGTAGTACACCGTTTACTTGCTTAGAATGTGAATTTTGATAGCATTGTGAGGAGTTGAAATGGCGCTCAACATCTGACAAAGATTGTTGCCCTAGCTACAGCATTTTGTCAACATTTGCCACTTCCCCACATCAATGATAAATTCTTCTACAGTGGAAGCATAACCATGCACAAGCACTAAAAAGCACCACAATACGTTTAACTTTTGGTTTTACCTTCAATGTCCGAAAAAAAAAAGTCCTCAAGGCAATAGTAGTGTAGTAGTTGAGACGTGGCACAGGATGCTGAAACAGAAGCAGCTATATGAAATTTAGCCATTATAAATGTGAGTTTGTGTACACTTGTGTTTTTCTTATTGGGACGTGTCTAGATTTGGGGTGGTGGTAGGGCATAAAACCTTTAGCGGTAGGTGAAGAGTGGATTGTTTGCTGGAAATCCTGGAATTAACTCCTGATGAGGAACAGCTGAGGAGGGAAACATTGTGGAGGCAACTACTGCACAGCTAAGGAATATTGGGATCTAGAAATTGTTTCTATCATGTATGTCAGGATCACTTTTTAATCAGAGTACAGTATCAAGTTAATTAAACTTCTAGGCTACTAATCTGGTCAGTTAAGTAGCAGAGGGGGTTGTTAATCAGTTTCAGATGCTTTGGTGTTAACAAAATTAACAACGAGACAACACTTAAAACAGGAATGGTTTTACAGGTGGAGGCCACTGATATGTTTTCCCACCTCATCTGTTCTGTTTTTACACTAGTTTTGCATTTGGCTACGGTCACTGTCACTATTGGTAGCATGACGCAATACTTGATCTCTGCAGAGGTTGCACAGGTAATCCTCCTCCAGGTTGGCATATCAATAGATAGTAGGCCATAGAAGGTCCTTAATTCATCAGCATGACCAGTATCTGCTCCTTTGTGCAAGGAGGAACAGGATGAGCACTGCCAGAGGCTAGAGCTATGAAATGACCTCCAGCAGGTCACTGGTGTGAATGTCTCTGACTCAACAATCAGAAACAGATTTTATAAGGGTGGCCCGAGGGGCCGGCATCCTCTAGTAGGCCCTGTGCTCACTCCCAGGCACTGTGAAGCCCAACTGGCATTTGCCATAGAATACCAGAATTAGCAGGTCCACCACTGGTACCCTGTGCTTTTCACAGATGAGAGCAGGTCCACCGTGAGCACATGTGACAGATGTGAAAGGGTTCGGAGAAGCCGTGGAGAACATTATGCTGCCTGTAATATTGTGTAGCAATATTGTGTATTGTATAGCATGATCACCTTGGTGGTGGGTCAGTGATGGAGTGGGGAGGCATATCCATGGAGGGACACACAGACCTCTACAGGCTAGGCAACAGCACCCTTGACTTTGATTTTCAGGGTGTGTTTGAATTCAGTCCTCTGTAAATTGATCATTTTCATTCAAATTAACACATTACCCATTCCATATCAATATAGATAACCAGCATAATTTTTTCCTATTGAGATCTGATGTGTTTTCAAAGTGTTCCCTGATTTTTTTGGAGTAGTGTATAGGCTGATAGCTAGGGCTTGGTTCAGGTGGCAGGAAACCCTAGATTGATGTTTGGGATGTAATTGGGGAGAGTGGGGCAATGAACAGGGAAGTGATCCAGGGAGTTCAGCAAAGCCAATGTGGATATCAGATGAGGCAGGAGATTGGGCAACAAATGCTGAATCATTTACTGCAGCAAAAGGAAAACAGGAGACAAAGTGGGCTGAATACTTAAGTAACAGAAAATACTATCAATATCTGGCTGAAACTCCAAGCACTTGCTAGAGCACAGACTTTGCTCTGGGGACAAGGAGGTAGTAGAGCAGATCATTGGAAAGAGACTTGATTGTAAAGGTGGCTCTGACTGCATTTAGGTACCAGGCACCTGTCTCTAATCTTGGAATCTCACATGGGAGGGAGAAAGAGAGATGCAGCAGGCGAGACATGTTTTCAAACATCATACTGAGAGAGTTTTCATGTGAGGCCAACGCTAATCAGCTGGGCCCTGGTTGCTCCATGAACTCACTAATCAAGTGTTTGCACACTTCCTATCAGTGTGACAAGAGGGAAGGTGGACAGAGTCAACCTCCTGATGTTCTGAACCTGTGACTGATGAAGTGCATCATCACAGATCAGAAGCCTCTCAGTGTGTCTCTGTAGGACATACAGCTACTTATTTCTCCCTCTAGGGTGTAAGTTTAGAGGAAGAATATATCTATAGATCATGTCTATGAGGCTCAGACAACAGCGTAGTGCATCTAGTGCATTAACAGTGACTTTCTTTACATTCAAGGGGCAAGTAACTGATTTAAAGAGTGTGTTTGTTTGTGTGTGTGTGTTTTATATTCAATTTGGGGTCCGTTTTTTTCTGATGGGTCACTGGCATTAAAATAATACATAATGCAAGAACTTTTATCATTTGAGCTTTGGACGTTTTAGAGTTAACAACTCTCTGACAAACAGAAACTCATTCTAATGAGTATGTCGCAGTGCCATGTATTTTTGCCCAGAGGATGGATTGAGTGGTACTCTGACTTTTCGTCTAGTGCCGCGATAAGGCTGGCATTTGTAGTTTTAATTAGCAAATAATGGATTGACACAAAATGAAATGTGGTTAAAAAGATTTATACTCTGCGCAAGATGAATTGTTATAACCTTGGCGATCCTGACTTTTCATCTAGTGCCATCGTTGATTGTTCGTAATTTCAATTTGAGCAATCGTCCAAAGACCTAATGATATCCTCATCTGCCTCGTTTTAGCTTGGTGCTCATAATAAAGCATGCTAGACTGTGAACCAGAGTACATATTACCTGTTATAACACTTTTATCTGTAGCAATGTTGGGTTAATCTGCTTGAATACCAGCATCACAGATGGAGCGCTACCTGTGGACTCTTGTTTCAAATCTGTTTTAAAGCCACATCCTCCAAAACTGCTCATTCAGCGCTATAACCAGCTAATAAAAATTTTATAGATCACAGTAAAACCATTGCTTTATACTTATGTTCAAAAGCAAAATATTCTAGTTTGTTGTCAGGAGGTCGTGTTGCTTCTCTGCGCTACTGTTTCCCTGCTTGTTAATTAGGCAATCCACCCAGCAAGCTGCCCATTATCCAGCAATTGAAATTAAATCTTTAGGACCACAAAAATGCTTTATTTCCCCTCAAGGACACATTTTAGTTCACTAAGTCAATTATCATAAGCATAATTATCGAGGTATCCTGGTGGCCCATCTGTCTTTACACCACTGATCTCTGCCTCTTGCCTCCCTCAAACTTGTCTACGAGGTCCTGACACTTTTTAAAACTAATCTTTATGTATGGCAGCTGTCGTGAGCATCTGAATACATTTACAATTCTAATGTATGCAGATCAAGCTTCTTTCTCTTATTGAGTCTCCTGGTGAATGTTGAATGACAGAACAGGACCTTTGGTAAATGCAGTCAAACAGGGAGAGTGGAAGCAAACATGACAGCGTCTTTCTCATCATAACACACATCAGACTAGATTTAGAAGACTTCTGTCAGAGAAGTGAATCCAAAGCAGATCAGGTCTGACAAAGCTAATTTTGTATTGTGATACACCAATCAATGGATTTAAAAATATACATACATCAGTATAAATAAAGTCATGTACCACCATTTCTATATTGGTATTGTTACTGGACTCAAAAGAAAGCAACCAGCTCGGAAAAAGTCTTGGAGGATTTATTAACTTTTATACCTCAGCAAATAAAGACTTTTTCTTCACCTCAAGCTGCTTTATACTCATTTGTCTTGTTTTTCACTTTAGTCAAATGTAGACAGAAAGCACTGCAGATGAGTTCTCTCATCTCTGCATCTCTCTTTGTTATTATTTTGTATTCTATTTTTATTTTTTATGTGCTTTACGGCCTGAATGGGTTACAAGAAAGAGGATTGTGGAAATAACACAAGTGGGTAAATACTGTAACGCCACAGATCTGGAGCAAAAATGAAAAGATGTCCCATCCCTGAACTCACCTTCCAGTGGAGGTACTCAGCTACACTGTGTGTGTGTGTGTGTGTGTGTGTGTGTGTGTGTGTGTGTGTGTGTGTGTGTGTGTGTAGCAGCTTATACATCTACACTTTCCCATTACACAAGAAGAACACCTAGCAAAGCTGATGTGTGACTTATTTACTGCAGACAGCCTTAGAAACCTGATTATTCTCTTACAGACTTCTTCACAAATCGGTGAGCGGCTGCTGATGCCTTCTGCATTTTAAGGAAGGAACGACCTCGCTGATGGTTCCGTGTGTGATGCAGCGGCACCCTCCAGTGGACAGTGTGATGCTGGCATTTTGTCATTTCTGCAGCAAGCCAGAAAGAAGTTAGACCTCACATTTTCTACAAGGATATGCAAATGTGAGCGTGTGTGTGTGTGTGTGTGTGTGTGTGTGTGTGTGTGTGCACATGCAAAACCACAGCAAACAACAAAAATTAGTTCACGTTAAATTCATTGAATTACTTTTCATGTAAAACATGTAAACAAGTTGCTGTAGTGTGTTCCCCCTACAGTTCCAGTGTGGTGTGTGGAAACAAAGAAGAAAAAAAAGTATGGATTTCGGTGTATACTTATTGAGCATTTTTACCAGAAGAGGATGCTGCTCTCTCACTCATGAAGGGGCACGGAGAAAATTGCTACTAGCACCAAGCTGGGTTTTGTGGTGGTTGTGGTTGGAAACTCTTTGTTTCACAGTAAGAGAAAGAGAAGATGATGATAAACTGTCTAGATGTACACAGATAACTCACAGAAGGTGTAACAGTTGTTTATTGGAGGACTGCTCTTCACTTTGAAGACATGTTAAAACAAAAGTTGGTAGGTGGCTGCAGTAGCCATAACTGTAACAGACTAATGGAGGACTGCTGGATTTGTTTTTCTTTGCACCATTGTCTGCATTTATTTCGGGAGCTGTTCGCTTTTTCTCTCCTCTCTGTCTCTCTCTTTTTAGTTTTTCTTTTTCTTTTTTTCTTTTTTTTTTGTCTGCAGATTTTTTGGGCGGGCCTCAGAAACGATTGTGGGAGGCGTTTAGACGCCTCACGTTTCTCTCATTGTTGCCAGAGGCATTTGAGGTGAAAATGTTAGTATGATTCTCCAAGATATGTTTAAACATTGTAATGAGCAGGTAGAAAAAGCTGCAGGTTGAATCACTGCAGCCTACTGCAGCCTCGCAGTCTAGACGCTTGAGATGGCGTGAGATGAAATGGTTGGTCCACGGCGTGTGTATGCATTTGAAGCATTTGAAGCACTGGAAGCGTGTTTTTATTGCTCTGAGTGAGCAAACGTGACTTTTGCAAGCAAAGAGGTCCCAGACGTGCAGCAAAGAGAAGGCAATGATATGCTTCTGTGTCACATCTCTAAAGGTTGCACTGTACCTGTGGTTATCCTGCGTGCCGGAGATGCATCAGTGTGCACTCATTTAAAACTAAATCACTTTTATCAGCTGAATACAGTTTGGCTACTCCAGCGTTTATAGACTCAATATGTCACAACCAGATAACAAGACCAATTAGACCATTATTCAGTGTGCAGTTGTTTAAGCCAGAAATTGTCAACTTGTTGCGTATTAAATGATCAGGTGTAATTACCCCCATTATTCTAATGAAGAAGCATGTTAAAAGCCTGATAGAAACTTGCAAAGAGCTCACATTCATCTGTAAGCAGGTGAAAAAGATGGATAGATGGAGGTGTTGTGTAAATACTCTCTTCTTTAATGTATGTTTTTAAGTAAATTTTTACATTTGTGTCAGAAAGTGCATGAATAAAACTACAGCCAGTTGAAGGTAAATAAAATGTCATTATTCAAATCAACAAACCCAAAACCTCTAGACTTTTTCCCCAAGTGACCAGTTCATCTTTAAAGTTCAGCGGGAAATTGTTATCAAAAGTGCACCTTTCGTGTTTGAAGACTCACAGAACCCAGCCAGAATATTAGAGAACCCAGCTCTGACAGATGAGAGAGTACAGCAGAGTGAAAATGGCCTCTGACCGGAGTACAGCAGCTGAATCATCACTGCGCCATCCACGCTTCTGCTGTGTGGTCACTGAGGTGGTTTTGAGACTGCCTGGAGCACAGGAAGCAAATGAACTGGACTGCAGCCTCCTTTCATCTCTACAACAACCATATGATATAACAAGGGTGAGCAAAGAAAGACAGAAAGAAATGATAGGAGAAAATGGCTGAACAAGAAGGAAACAAGGTCGAGAGAGTTTTTTAAAAAAAGAAAACACAGTGAGAAATGTAGAACAAGGGAATGAGGAAGAGAATGAGGAAGAGAATGGAAGTAAAGAGAGAGAAAGGGATGCAGGGAGGGGAGAAAGATCAGGAGAGACAACGTGGCAGGAGGTTTCATCTGATGTAGAGCTTGGATGGGATGATGGGACTCTGGGTTCATGTGAGGATGAGTGCTGGTGGAAAGCTCTGCACTCGCACTAAACAATCATTAACTTTCAAACCCCTTTAACTGCTGTTTGCACTCCATCTAATGGGGTCATTTTGAATCATATAATTTAGTTTTCACTATCTATTTGATGCCGAATACAGGGCATTTTCTTATAAATCAAGCCATAAATTAACATGCTGATCATTTAATGACAGTGCTACAATGAAATGAGTGTAAGTGTTCCAGGGTGGTTTGATTACACTTAATGTGCGTTTCCAAAGCGAAATATTCTCCCTTCTCTTTGTGTTCTCTCCTTGCAGACAGCTTTTATCACAATGCTCCAGTTGTTGTATTGAAATAGAGCTTCTTGTATACTTCTAGGAAAGGACAATTTGATTTTTGAAAACACCTCAAGCCTTTATAGAGTCAAAAAGATGTTGAAGGGACCTGCGAGGATCCTGTAAAACTGATTCACGCTTGTTTGGGCCCTTGTTTCTTAGAGTTTCAAATCAAGTATTTCTGACTTTTTCATCCATGTTTATCTGCATATTCAGGAAAAACTAAGAATATATTCATTTCCAAGGGGCTGAAGTCAACAAACACGACATGCTTCAAGCACCGAGACGCTGGTATGGGTGAGACTCTGTCTCTTAATATGGTTTTTAAATCAGATTTTGCAAAAAATAACTCGCAGCTTTTCACTGTGACCCCATGTGAAGTTTTTACACTCGGCAGGTAATTGTGGCTTTGAGCTCTCTATGGCCCACCATTCAGTTTAGCACTTTATTGCTGCTGAAATAGAGGGGATTCACTCAACAAGCAGTCACAGACCACGTGCCAATAAAGACAAGGTAATGGCTGGCACCTTCACACACTCTTCACACACTGCACAAAAACAGATGTTTACAGGTGTGTATGCAGCTGTTTCCTCTAATATAGCTGTAGAAAATATTTCAGAATATGGTTAACAGCCAGGTCCTCCAAACCCATGGCTACTTTTATTTTTTTACAGAATGTAGCATTTTGCTTTTTTTTTGTTTGAGTAGTTTTCATTTTTCACCTGTAGAACCTGTAGTAGAAAATGACACCAAAGTTTTAAAAGTTACATTTTGATGTGGACTCCATATTTTGCTGATGGTATGATCAAAACAAAAGATGCAAAGAATGAACACAGTGTTTTTAAAGGATCAGTTTGCTTTCCTGGTGAGTATTAGTGAAATCATTGATATCACTCTTATGTTTGTAAGGTAACTGTCTAACTGTCTCTCTTTAACATGTCCAACAAATGAATGGAATTATATGTTGTTGCTGGAGTCTTTTCATCACTGGTAAGCACCAATAAAAGCACTTACAGGCAAAGTTTTTCTACCCCTGAACCAAATGGCAACGTCTGGGCCTGACAAATAAAGCCCATCAAGAAGTGCAAAGAAATGAAGGCAGCTTGGCTTGAGGCTGCCTCCAAAAGTTTCTTCCTGTTAAAAGGGAGTTTTTCCTTCCCACTGTCACCAGGTACTTGCTCATAGTGGGTCATTTTGACTGTTGGGTTTTTTCTGTAATTTCTTTACCTTACAAAATATTGCACCTTGAGGCAACTGTTTGTTGTGATTTGGCGCTATATAACTAAAATTGAACTGAATTGAATTATTTAAGTTTATATAACTCAGCCTCTTTCACCTATGTGAAAGTTTAAAGGTTCACAATTAGCGGTGAGAACGCTTGGAGTGACAGGTGCCTGCCTGCCAGCTGCCTGCAAGGTCTCTTCAACTAATTCAACCCACTGAAGTGGGTCTATCCACCATGTTTGTGGGTTTGGTCATTTTGCAGCATTTTTAAAACAACTGTCTGACAAATACTATGGTCTGTGAATTTATAATATTATTTAAACACTAAATAACAGGCTTCCAAAGTTGACTGCTGTGTACTAATTAGTACACAACAGTCTCCATATAAAGCTCAGTTGAGGGTACAAAAATAAATAAAGTTGGCAGATGCCAAAAAACTGTTTGACCTGTCTCCAGTCTTTGAGTCTTTGAAGCTTAGTTGTCCTGACTGCTCTTCCTCTTTGCTAAATAAACAAATTACTCTGAAGCTTGCATATTACAAGAACACAGTATCACCAAGGGCCTAACATAAACTGTTAAATTAATCTGAATCCAGCCAAAAAGAGGAGTGGGAAAAAAGGAGTGGGCAACACAGGGAAGTCAGATCACAGAAGGAGGATGTGGAGTGGATGTAAATGGAGCTCTCCCAACCCCCACCCTGAAATCAGGAAAATAAAATAAGCCATATGAAAAGCTTCCTTTATCACTTCCCTCTGGAGGTGAGTTTGCCTCCCTGAGGGTGCCATCCTGTGGATGAACCCACCAGTATGTAGGGGACACCTGGGCAGTTTGGTGAGAGACAGCGAGGGGTTGTTCACAAACATCAGCCCTTTGGCTATGGAGATTCCACATAAGCTTCATTCCATCCGAGTTTTCGTTCCAGTGGTCCTGACAAGCACTGCAGGCTGAGACAATCCAGCAGTAGGAGCCTTAGCACAGAGAATGAGAGAAAGGGGAGAAGGGGGGAGGAAGGCGTGGGGGGAAGGGAGAGCTTTGGACCTTTTAAGATGTCTGTGGAAAATGAATCATAGGGGCCTGCACAGGGGAGATCCATAGGAGAAACACATCTGGTTAGGAAGGAAAAAAGGAAAAGAAAAGGACTGAGAAAACAGCAGAAAACACTTTTGTTCTGGGGAATGAAATATATCAAACGATTTGGCTGAAATGTGTCTTGTTATAAGAGAAATGTCACGAATCTTTAGCAGAATGCAGAAATGAAATGAAAGAAAAAAGAAAAAGACAGAGGAAAAGCAGACAGTAGGAGCAACAGAAAATGGAGACTGTGAATTGTCATTTTGAGGCTAATACCATGTTATTCCAAACTTTAGACGCCCCTCCCTAAACACCGACTGCTCTCCATCACAGGCGGGCCGAAGCAGGGAAAAGCCAGCCAACGCTGCCAGTTCTCAATTCGCTTGGGCTGCTAGGGCTTGTCATTAAGATTTTTTTTTTCCCCCTGTTCTCTTTTTAGAAACTGGTTTGAGGTGGGAGCAGCAGAGACTCAAGAGCCGAACCGAGCCACGTCATCTGCGAGTCTGTGTGGAGGAAAACGATCACTGTGCATCACATCACTCTGAAAAAATCCAAAGTATATTTAAGGTGCAGAGGAGAGGCGTTCATGCTACACATTTCATTAGGGTTTTGTGCCTTTTTAACCCATCTTTACACTTTTGTTTCCTCTTAAGTAGGTTTTAGACTTTTTAAAGATGATGATGATGATGTTTAATTCAATATGTAAACACTTGTGCCTTATCTCTTAATTTCTTCCCAAAACAGAAGGAGCTATATTAACTTTTAGAATATCTAAAATCCCAAAAAGTATATGTAATTTGACTCATTGTCGTCCACATGGGTTTTAAATGATTAGCCCACCACGCTGCCTGTTATGAAGTGAGCATTTGCAGATTTTATTTGACAAAAGTCAAAATTTCAAATATTCAATGCAAAAGTAACACCTTGGAGTGCACTGGGAAATGCTGCTTTTACTTTTCGTGTGATTACTGCTACAGAGGGAGTGTTCAACAGACGTGGAAGAGGAAAGAAGGAAGGAACAGAAGAAAAAGATGAAGGAAAGAAGGGAGAGAATTCCAGACATGCTGGAAAAAGACCAGATCTCCAAAGCTGGAGGCTGCAGATTCAGAGTTGAGACTACATGCTGGGAAGCTGCTCATCTCAACTCTCTTGTACTTTCTTTTTCAGCAGTTTAAACAAAATTTTAATCTTGTAACGCTCCAAAACCTCACCGGTGTCTCTGCAAAGCACCAAAAGATTCAAGGGCTAGAAAAGTGTGTCACTCCCTCCCTCCCCTCCTACAGCTTCTTACGTCACTCATTTCTATCAGAAAGCTAAGATGGCAACAAAAAGAGTCAGTCAAACATTCAAACCCCAGAACTGATATCTGAGTGGAGCAGCTTATCAACCACTGAAGTATGTTTTTAAAAATTTAGAAAACAAAAAGAACAAATGTCAGTCTGCATTTATTCTCTTGTAGCAAAAGAATAAACGCAGGGGAAACATTTATGTGGTGACACACACAGACACAACTGAAGAACCGTTCTTTGGCGTGAACTCCACCTGTGTTTTTTCTGTGTGTGTGTGTGTGTGAGAAGGAGAGAGTGTGTATTGACACTACAGACCTAGGGGAGCAGTAAGAGGAAACACCCCTGATTCCTTCTCAGTGTGGCCATCCTGTCTGACACAGGCTAAGAAAACACAGCAACGTGCTCCTCTAACTAGCCGACATGCTCTCCTGACTGTGTGTGTGTGTGTGTGTGTGTGTGTGTGTGTGTGTGTGTGTGTGTGTGTGTGTGCGCGTGTGTGCATGCAAACTGTTCATGACCTGGTTTGTTGAAGTTTTTCATGTCATTTTATCTCACATATTATATTTGGAGACTGTTGTGACACCGTGACTGCATAGACAATCAAGGGGAGTTTTTGTGAGTGTAGGTGATTTCTTTCCTCAAACATCCACATGAACAGAGGGTTCAATCGCATGTTTATGTGCCAGAAATAAAATGCAGTTTGTGGCTTTGTCTGAGGGGGAGGGGAAGAGGTCAGATTTCAAATGGCTCACAGCACGTCCAAGCACAGCTCCTATCCGTGCCTGGTGATATCTGGCTACCTGAGTAGCCTTTAATGGGATGTCTGCGATGCTAACCATCAAGTGAAATTAACAAATGAAAAGATACAACTTTGAAAAATGTTACATTCCTCTGAAAACTAAGCAGAGAGGACCTTCATTGCAAACACATTCACCATCTTACTGTCTTCAGTAAGAATCTGAAGACTTAACATAAGCTGGTCTGACAGGAAACCAACATGCATTCAAGATCAATACCCATCCATCATTTTTAAAGTTTGTTTTTTCCTTATGTAGATTATAACAGGGTGCCATTTTTTTGCAGAGCAACGTTTTCCTAGAAGCGCACAAGCTTCAGAGTCATTTCGGGGGTTTTTTAAGCCAACAGGAAAAAGATACAGAGACCTGGTATAGCCTGGGGCTATTTTTGATTACAGACAGGTATGAACCTTTTGATAAATAACAGCAGTTATATGTCAAAAGGATGTTGTCTTTCTTTCTTCCTTCCTTGCTGCACTGCGCTTACTTTAATTTATGCTTAAACTGTGAGTTCCCAGCCAAGTATAAGAGCTTCTTTTTTTTTCTGATTTCACCTAAAATGTATTTCTTCTTCCTGACATTGTTTTCTAATGTATGTAGGTTGCACAAGAGTTTTACTTATTTTAATGTGAAAACAAAATGAATGTGTTTGCAATGAAGGTCCTCACTGCTTAGTTCAAAGGTCAGTGAAAGTATGTCAGGCTTTCTGCAAAAGGAAGGGGGGAAAAAAACAATGATGATCTTACAACATTTGAATATGACAGATTTTTTTAAAGAAAAACTGGGAGTCTATATGTTTCTCTGTTTCTGTCTGATGCCAGTTGAGGCCTGTCCTCCCCAGTGTCTCTATCTGCTCTCAACCCCCCCACCCCCACCCCCACCCCCGAGGCAGACCGCCTCCATTCTCTCCTCTGGGTTACTCCGGTCACTGAAACAGAGTCATTCTGAAATGAGCCTCTAACAACTTTGTGATCGTAATCAAGGCACACTGAAAATAGCAAAGACAGAGATTCAAAAGTGAAAATTGCTTGCAGTGCCACGAACACCCAAGAACATTTTCCTACTTATTTCACACTCGTAGCTGCCGCTGCCTCCTTTTGTCTAAGTGTTCTGCTTCCTACACTCCAAACACATTCTTATACTTTTTTTCAAACATGCAAACATGCTGCTTTGTTTAATTGTTCTCTGTCCTTCTTCCTTTTGCGCTGTCTCAATGACTGTACAAAGGCAACTTTCACACTGAGCAGTGAGCAAAGTTTACATCTCAAAATCTTTATTTAAGCAAAAGAGAAGGAAAAAAAAACCAAAAAACAGACATGTCCTCTTCATCCCTCTGCTTCTTCCAAATCCTGCAGTGGACACGTGGAAGAATTTTCTGGTCATCGTGAAGTTTTTTGAGTTCAGCTCGGGGGGGGGGGGAGGACAAAACGAAGGGCTTGAGAGGAGGAAAAAGCAAAGAAGTTCAGACTCCACCTCAGCATTATGACTGGCTGCAGAAGATCATCTGGTCAACGAATTGAAGAGCGGATGAAGAGCGGAGGTGTGGACACACCTTGGAGCTGTGAAATGCATGTTTTTATATTAAAAGAAAGCATGATGATAAAGAAACAAGAACCATGCCAGGAATGTAAAGTTTTCTGCTAATAGCTCTTTATTAGTGCAAAAAGACTGTTTTAAAATACTCTTTCATGTCTGTCAAACTGTTATTGTCAGCACTTTTTAAAGATTAAATTAAAGAAATGGGAACAAATATGTGTTTTTTGATAATCCGCTGATAACAAAGTGCCTAAAGATACAATTTAAAATTGGTTCTTTGCTAAGTTGTGCAGATACAACTCTGGTTCCTCCCTGGTGTTGGGTGGCTTTTTTCTGAAAATTGTCAGGTACAAGAACTGGACTGAAAATAAGTGAAAAAGCTGCCAATGTCCAAAGAAACACTTTGAAAGACCTTCAGAAAGCCTGGAAGACTATTGCTCAAGATCACTTCAAAAGATTACAACAATGTCTGAAGCCTTGGAAGCCAAATATAAAGAAATGAGGGCTGACTCGAGACTTTTGCACAGTACTGTATATTTACCAGAAAACAATTATAATTAGCATGTTATGTGTGCGAGAGAGAAAAAAGCCCACACCTTTCACACTGTCCTATGTGAAGGGAAGTGAAGGGAAGGAGAAAAAACTGCAGTCCAACCCCAAAACACTGAACTCTCAAAGGGGAAGAAGGTTCTGGTTTCACCTCCTGTTTCTGATTTCGTGCATCTGTGTTTGTCTTTGTGGACAGACGCAAAGAGAAGTGGGGAAAGAAAGCAAAGAATGAACAAGAATATCATGAGCAAGCGGCAAAGAGGAGATAAGGAATGGAATTAGCTATTGAATTTTTTAAAAAAAAGGATTAGTTGAGGAAGGCTTGGAGATTAAAGTGAAAAGTGAAAAAATAGGCAGGGAAGTAGTGAGGAGGAAAGAAGAGGCTGTAGAGTTTAACCAGATGCAGAACTCAGTGGACGTCAGCCAGCAGGCATGTACTAATGCTTTAGCTATGTCATGGGCTGCCTGCTCTACCCTTAACCCTCCTCCCTTTCCCTTCTCTCTCTCTGTTTCTTTTAACTCTCTCTCTCCTTACCCCATTCTCTCAGCCTCTCCAGCCCTTCTCGTTTCCCCCCTCTGCCTCCCCTGCTCTCTATCATACCAACAGTCAATGATTCATACTGTACAAACCGACGTCTGACAAACATGGGAGATGGGCTATGTGTGCGATAAACACTGGTCATGATTTTTGTCTCGTCTCAGTAATAAATAGGGCTGCAAATTTAAAGGACGGTGACTTTGAAAGGCAACAACCAGGTTGATATAATCCTAGCTGCAGTCTGTAACTTTAGTTCTAACTGTGAGTTTGAATAAGCGCACAGGCTGCAATTTGCTATGATGGTGATTTTCCACTGAGCACTCAAAAAACGAGAGAAAGAGACACATGGGGGGGGGGGGCATCCAGTGAGAAAGACAGAGCGAGTGGGAGGGACCAGACAAAAGAAAGTGGAAAAAAAACATCTGTAATTCTCAAATGGAATTTCTTCCATCATCAGCCAAACCAGCAGAGGTCAACACGCATACACACACACACGCACACTACATTTGGTAGCTCCAGTGGCCTACATACGCAATCAACGCAGAGAACTTTCAATGTTTAAATTAGGAAGCATCCCAACACCAGAAGTACACAAGTTACTTTTAAAGATGCTTTTATTGATTTACGCTGGCAACAAGGAAAAAGTCACTACTCCGCATGTGTATGTTAAGGGCTTTTCCTTCTTTTTCTGAATACCCAAACTCTGCCAATATCTGGGAGTAACTGAGTGTTACAGTCCAGCCCTTAAAAGACAAGAAAGGGTCATTCAAAATGGCCAGACCAGCAGGGTGTGCAGACTTGACTAATGACTGTAATGTGGGAAAGACAGCCTCTGCCACACAGCTCCATATGGATGTAATGAGTTCCAGGTCCTGGTGGGTATGTATGCTGGGAACGTACAAGCATGTATGCATATGCAAACAAAGGCTTGATCTCACAAGTTCAACACACACACCCAAATTATTATGCATTAGGAAAATTACACTTGTGGGGAAATTTGATGTGAATACAACCACACACAAACACATAGCACTATACATATATTATACAAAAGAATATTTCCTTCATGCTGTGTGAGAATAAGTGGCATTTCTCCATGCAAAGTAACATATTCACAGACTACAGGAAAAATAAAAATTTCAAGCTGAGCAACAAGCTGCTGTGGGCCACTACCTGTGCATTCACAAACACAGGGCAATTTGTTAGACAGAACTATACTATTCATTACACAGTATTATTACAATGACGGGGATTTATTAATCTCTTTATCTTCAGGTGACAATAAAAAGACTTAATGTTACTGATGCTACTTTATTTTCATGTCAGCCTGCGTAGTTTTAAAAGCCGCTCTGTGTGGTGGTGTTGCGCCCAAACCACAAACCAGCGTGAAGCCAGGTTGTCTGTGAGGACTGTAATAAACATGCTCAGCGAGCCACTAACTCCCAAACAAACTACCTGTACTTATAGCCGCTCAGCAGGAACTCACCTGGGGTTTTCCTGCAGCAAGCCACATTTTCACCAATTAGTGTAAGCAATACGTAACTGAACGAGTAGACAC